>BQNB010010491.1:41425-83850 GCA_026074375.1 Tanacetum coccineum | reverse complement strand
CCTCAAACTCCTCATCATCCTCCCTAACATCACTAGCAGCAATCTCAACTCTCATACCTACACCATCCTCAAGGTGAGCTACAACTCCCTCACTAATACCTACATCTGCAACAGCCTCTGCATCAGCAGTATCCACCTCCATATGCTCCTCTCCGCTATCCTCTGCTGAGTATGAATCTCTAAACCTCTTGCGAGTTGGTAAAAGATTAGCAGGAGTAAGGGCTATCGACCTCGAAACATGAGTAGGTGATGGTACCGAAGCAGTAGAGAACCTACATCTCTTGCGAGATGGCCTAGAAGAAGGTGAAGATGAATCCAATGACCTCTCAGAAGATGAACCTAAGGATGACTCTGATGTAGTCGGTGGGTAAGGGGTAGACAATGGTGCAGACCTCCAATGTCTAAATGCCTCACTACATCGTGGAGTCCTAGCAAGTGATCAATGAACACATCTCTGCGGGGTAGGTGAATCAACATCGGTGGTGTCTGGTGGTGTATGTTCGAATAAGGAATGAGCTGAAGGTGAACTAGAAGAAGATGAGTCTGGTGAAGAATGACGATCCGATGAATGATGAGATACACTTCTCCATGCAAGTCTACGAGCAGGAATGGGTCTAACTCTCTTCCTCGCAGTCAAAAATCTACGCGGTCCATTAGAATGGGTGTAGTAAGGTCGACCAAAAAGGGTAGCTTCACCGGGTCGAATAAGAGTCGCTGAACGTCAACGAATCCTGGGTGGGGCAACAATAGGAGCAAGGGGAAACTCAGATGATGGTGCAAGAGTATCATGAGATGACGATCCCGAGGGTGAAACCAATGGCAAATCTGGTATATGAGGTAAAGAATCCTCCGATAGATCAGAATCAGAAGAAGATGAATAATCCAGTAAATCAAGTACCCCGACAGGTGAGACGACTGAAACTGTCCCCACATTCGGTGCAACTAAGGGATCAGCTGGAACAATAGGAACCTCAGGGATAACAGGGATAATAGCAGAAATAGCACCAAAGAGAATCACTCGTGGGACATAAGAACCCACGCTCTCCTCAGACGAATCAGACTAAATAGAAATTATAGGAGCAGCCATGACCTGAACAAGCACTAGTTTATATAAATATCTTTATATGAAACCATACAACGTGCAAGGAAAGTCAAGAAGATAAGCATGATGAAAAATATGATATGGCAAATTAATGAATAAGGTAATTATGGCAATATGATATATAATTAGTACTTATATATATATATATATATATATATATATATATATATATATATAATATATATATATATATATATAATATAATATAATATATATAAACGCTATTATTATATGATATGTCAGTAAGCAGGTAAAAGCAACGAAAGGACATAACATACTGGTTATAGCCCAGACCTAGATATACTATCTGGTTTTCTATAACCTTGGCTCTGATACCAATCTGTCACACCCCCAAACGGGGCCTAGTCGGAAACACGTGTCCGGGGGCGTGACGTCATAATACACATCACACAAGATACAAAGAACGACCTCTAAGGGTACGTTTGAAAATCCAACATCGTTGCATTAATTAAAATAGTTAAAGTTTTACATAGGCCCAACATAATTAATGCAGAAAGAGAATAAAAGGTTTTAAAGTTTGACAACGATGTTAACATAGATAATAATTCTTGAAAGTCGGTCCAATGCAAGGCAACACCAACAAGCAAGCAAAGACATCCATAGCTAAGCACCTGAGAAAAACATGCTAAAACGGTCAACATAAAGTTGAGTGAATTCATAGGTTTAAATTTAATATTAAAGGTGGACCACAAGTTCACAGTACGCACGTGACCTGGGGGGGGGGGGGGGGGGGGAGGGGGGGGGGGGGGGGGGGGTGAGGGGGTGGGGGGGGTGGAGATACAACTTCACATAAAAGCATTTATGTTTGCACTAAGCTCATGACACCGAAGCTCAATTTAAAAGGAAGCATTTATAATGCCAAATAGTAATTCCGCGCCCTAAAGGTATCTGACCAGGATCACCTATTGACATTCCGACATGGTATATATCCGTTTGTTCAGACCTCCGAAACTAGTAAGCGCTACTTACCCGGATAGGGATATTACTCCCAATAGACCTATTTACAACATTCACACTCACTTAACCAGTACGGTCGGTTAGCATTAGCGTTTCATGATAATTCGGCATGTAGTGGTCTATCACAACAACGGCAACACTTCCACCGGAAAAGGACCCGACCAAAACATGTTCCCAAGATTAAACAAAAACAAGCAAAGATATTCACGCCCAAAATCGTAAAGTAAAGTAAGTCAAACATGGGTGCAATGAACACACCAATAGCAACAATGACAAAGAAAATCACTAAGTAAAAGAAGAAATAGAAAACCTAGCCGCGCCCTAGAAAATAACGCCCCATAAACACGAAAGTACGCAAAGAATGCACAAAATGTTCCATCACCAAACACATCCAGAGAGATTGTCTAAATTTTAGTTTGTGTATATCAATCATGACGCAATAAAATCGTATAGTTTTTCGTTAAGTCTTGGCGTTTAACCAAAATTACTATTTTTAGAAAGTTTCTATTTTAGGAAAGTATTTAGTTTCAAGACGTTAATACCGTCCCCTATATTTGTTAAGTTTCCATATTCTCAAAATGCATTAACTAGCCTTAATCGTTTAACTTCCATGTCCGTTTTGCTAAATTTTTACCAACTTACTATTTTTAGTAACTTTATCGTTTTTCCTAAAATATGTTAATGACGTCTTTAAATGATACTAATCAATATATATGTGTTACTATATGTTTCGCTAGCGTTTAGAAAGTCCAAAAATGTCCGAAAGTGTCCGAAAACTCATTTTACTATTCACATCAGCAACTATTAACTTGGTTTTGTCGAAAAATGTTTCAAGTTTCATTTGGCTATAACTTGACCGTTTTAAGTCCGATTTAATGTGTGATATATGAAAAAACTATCTATTCGAAATAAGCTCTTCAAAAACTACTTTTACGCCTAATGAAAACATCTTTAGGTCGACCAAAACCTTAAAACCATTTCGGATCAGCAAGCACTTTTTGTCAAAAACGCCACCAAAATCCACTCAAACTTTACAATAGTGCTTAGTCTAGCCTAATCTCCATTCACAACTAATCCACCACAAAACCACACTTAAATCTAACCTAATCCCTTCAATTCTATTGTTGCAACTCACATTCAACTCTCATCTCGCCAAGAACATAATATTTAACTAGTGAAACAAAGTAGCATCATTATTTATAAAATCTTGCTTTAAAATCTTTCAAATATTAAAACACAACATATGGATGTATAGATCTTGAACATATAAGAAGAACATAAGTAAACCACAAAGAAAGATTCAAGAAACTTACAAGAATGAAGAACAAGAAGCAATAACACAAGATCTATACCCAAAATCACTAGATCTTGAAAACCCCAAATAATAACCAAACCCTAATTTGTAGATCTTGAAGAAAGCCCTTAAATCAAAGAACCAATACTTGCAAACACCTTAGGTAACCTTAGAAATGAACTTGGAATAATTGAATCTTGATAGAAATCAAAGATGTAGAAACCCTAAAAGGGTGTGTGTGAGTCGTGGGCTTTAAGAGGGAAGGAGGGAGAGAAAAATTTTGTTGGTGACTTGTGAAATGAATGAGATTACCTAAAATGAGTATAACATGGTTTATATAGGATAAGGTCTAGGGTTTTGAGTCCCCATGTGACCAAGTAAGCAACCAACACACACCAAGAGTGTGTTTGTGTGTGGTTCGGCCGAAACATAGCCACAAGGACCATGTGGTTCAAAATTTTTGTGCCTTGGTTCTTTATAGATGTATAAGTTGGTCTTTAGGTGGTCAAATGAAGTCAAAGGGTGCAAGTATCACATGGTGTTGTCAAACTTGAGAAATTGTGCATGAGAAGGACTCTCTCATGTGTCACTTTCACCCACATGCATGAGAAGTTCAAGAAAAGATGCCATTTAATTAATTTCAAGGCTTATGGTGCATTTGGTTTGGGTTTAGGCATCCACAATATATCAAGAGAAGAGGGTGAACGAAATTTTTGACTTACGAACATGAGATGGACGATAACTAAAGTTTACATGAAAAGATTTCGAGTTTCCGGGGTTCCGTTAGGTCAAAAACGCGAAAAACGCAATTTAAACGTTAAGACGTAAAAATAAATACCGGGAGTGATCGTAAACTACGAAACACTTAGAAAAGATAAAATAACTCATATAATATCTAAACTTATCAAAATCCAAAGTCGGAACGCGTCCGATGATGTTTTTCAGATTTACGCGGGTTAACTTCCCGGTAAACTGCCGGATTTAAACGTAACGAATATAAATAAAAAATAATGATCGGAAAAGTTTAAAATATTGACTTGAAATTTTAGGGGTGTGACAGATGCCAATGTCGTTATGGGTACGTTCCTCCTAAACAACCGCTATGCTTCTATCTTGTTTGATACTGGTGCCGATAGGAGTTTTGTGTCTACTGCATTTAGTTCCCTAATTGATATCGTTCCAACTGCACTAGACCATGATTATGATGTCGAACTAGCCAATGGGAAAATAATTAGAGTTAATACTATCATACAGGGTTGCACTTTAAACTTTTTAAATCATCCATTCAACATCGATTTAATGCTCGTAGAACTTGGTAGTTTTGACGTCATTATTGGTAAGGATTAGTTAGCAAAGTATCATGCTGTAATCGTCTGTGATGAGAAGATCGTTCGTATTCCCTTTGGAAATGAAATCCTAATTGTTCGTGGTGACGGGAGCAACAACGGGCACGAGTCTCGATTAAACATCATCTCGTGCACCAAAACTCAAAAGTATTTGTTGAAAGGATGTCATGTCTTTTTGGCATATGTTACCGCAAAGAAGGCTGAATACAAGTCGGAGGAGAAGCGACTTGAAGATGTACCTATTATTCGAGATTTCCCCGAAATATTTCTCGAGGACTTTTCGGGTATTCCACCAACCCAACAAGTGGAATTTCAAATCGATTTGATACCTGGTGCTGCACTTGTAGCATGAGCACCTTATCGATTAGATCCGTCGAAGATGAAAGAATTGGCGGATCAACTGCATGAACTCTTCGAAAAAGGCTATAAAAGACCCAGTTCCTCACCTAGGGCAGCTCCGGTCTTGTTTGTCAAGAAGAAGGATGGATTATTCTGGATGTGCATTGATTATCGGGTATTAAATAAGCTAATAGTGAAGAACCTTTATCTGCTTCCAAAAATTGACGATTTATTCGATCAACTTCAAGGGTCGAGTGTTTACTTGAAGATCGACATGAGGTCGGGTTATCATCAGCTGAGAGTTCGTGAAGATGACATCCCAAAGACCGCATTCAGAACTCGTTATGGCCATTATGAAGTTCAAGTTATGCCATTTGGTTTGACAAATGCACCGGCTGTATTTATGGATCTCATAAATCGGGTGTGCAAGCCATATCTGGATAAATTTTTCATTGTCTTCATTGATGACATTCTGATCTACTCAAAGAGCAAGCAAGAGCATGAAGAGCATCTTAAGTTAATCTTAGAGTTGCTTAAGAAGGAGGAGTTGTATACTAATTTTTCTAAGTGTGAATTTTGGATTCCCAAAGTACAGTTCCTTGGTCACGTGATTGACAGTAAGGGCATTCACGTGGATCCTGTCAAGATCGAGTCTATTAAAGATTGGGCATCTCCTAAGACTGCAACGGAGATTCGTCAATTTTTAGGTCTTGCCGGTTATTATCGAAGATTCATTGAGGGATTTTCAAATATCGCCAAATCAATGACCAAGCTAACCCAGAAGAAGGTCAAGTTTGATTGGGGTGACAAACAAGAATCCGCATTTCAATTATTAAAGCAGAAACTTGTCACACCCCAAAATCAGACTATAGTGGAACGGTAATATTGAGGTGCGACGTCATAGCACAAGGTACAAGTCACAGAAAACGACCTCAAAAGGAGACGTTTTAAAATACATTTCAAAATGTTTCACATTCGATACATTAAAAACATCAGAGCTAGGGCTTCGTTCAACGATTTCCAAAAATGAGATGTAAACTTACTGTCTCGATCAGAAATAATCGAAACCGGCACACCATGTCTTGAGACTACTTCCTTCAAGTATTGTCTCGTCAACTTCTCCATTGAGTCAGTTTACTTCATTGGTGAGAAATGAGAGGACTTTGTGAGTCGGTCTACAATTACCTAAATTGTATCTTGACCAGACGTCGTCTTGGCAGATAGTAACAAATCCATAGTAATGTTCTCCCACTTCCCATACTTGGATCACAGTAGAAACCAACAAATCCGGATGGGTTTTTGTGCAATCGGCCTGACTTTGGCATAGGTCAAACATTTACTGACGTAGGTGGCAATCTCTACTTTCATATTCGGCCACCAGTACATTTTATTTAAATCTTGGCACATCTTGTCTGATCAGGATTTACCGAATACTTTGACTTATGCGATTCATTCATAATCAACTCTCTCAAGTCACGAAAAACAGGGTATCCAACTTCTCCCATTCAAGCATAACGTTCCATCAGCACGTGGTTCAAGCTTTTTAATCATACACACAGATCTTTTGTTCATAATTCTCCTCCTTATGGTACTTTGATCTCAGTTATAATTGGAATTAATGATTGTTGGGGGGTAGAAGGGTGTTTATGTGTTTTTGGGGGGCTCGCCTCAACCTGAGATTCTAAGATCTGCACAGGGAGGTTTGGACCAATTGTCAAAAACCAAAGCTCGAACTCGTAGTGGCTTAATTCGTTCCTTTCAGCTCAAGGCATCTGCCACCTCGTTCGCTTTTCCCAGATGATAATGAATCTCGCAGTCGTAGTCGCTCAACAACTCCAACCGTCTATGTTGTATCATGTTCAACTCTTTCTGATCTAGAATATGTTGCAAACTCTTATGATCAGTAAACACAACGCACTTCGTGCTGTACAAATAATGTCTCCACATTTTGAGAGCAAACACCACAGCTCCAAGCTCTAAGTCATGTGTAGTGTAATTCTTCTCATGAATCTTAAGTTGGCGTGACGCGTAGGCTATGACCTTCTCCCTTTGCATCAAAACTGCGCCCAATCCTTTACGAGAAGCATCACAGTAAACCACAAAGTTTTCACACCTTCAGGTAAAGCCAAAATTGGTGTACAACACAATTTCTGCTTCAACAGCTAAAATGCAGCTTTTGTCTTTTCACTCCAATCAAACTTCATGTTCTATTGAGTCAGCTTCTTCTTAGGCTTGGAAATTTTTGAGAAACCTTCGATAAATCATTGGTAATAGCCAGCAAGACCTAGAAATTAACAAATCTATGTCGGAGTCTTGGGCGATGCCTAATCCTTGATTGACTCAATCTTAGCTGGGTCCACGTGAATGCCTTCACTATCAATCATGTGACCAAGAAATTGTACCTTCGACAGCCAAAATTCACACTTCGAAAACTTGGCGTAGAGGTAAATTTATAAATTGGAAATTTCGTATTGTTTCAAACTTGAAAATAGATTTAAAAACGTTAATAAGCTAGGGTTATAAAAAGAGAAATGAGTACATGTTTAAGTACATAATAGGTCATGTTTTTTGTCATATTTTGGGTAACAATACTTTGTAAAACCTTACGCAATGCCATGCTTCATTTGGAAACACGTCCTACGAACTTTTGTTTGTTTTTAGGTATTGAATTTTACTTTATCATTCTAAGTCGCGCCATATCTTTTAGGTGGTACTTAGAGGTCCTCGCACGTCCGATGATCCATTTACCTTATGATCTTCTTTTGCTTTTGGTGAGTTCATAGCCCCACATTTTATCTTTTAATGGATTCCATAAACTGTTTTCGGAGTGAGAATACATGCTCGTTTTACCAAGCAAACTTATTGATTTCTACTACTTAAGCGTTACATGACTATTTTGACTAAAGCTTTTACTTGATTATTACATGACTTTTAATACATAGTTGATTACTTATGAACTTACTAAAGCTTGATTTGTTTACTACATGATTTGAGATCATTGAATACCTATATATATAAACCCGTGAGTTTTGAACATATTATTTGTTTTGATTTGGGCATAAGTGTTTTTCAAACTGTATACTATCCAGATTATTGCCTGAATATTATTTCCTAAGTTACCGCATTTACCCTTTAAGTCCCTACCAATCATTAATGTAGCAAGCGCGAGTGTTATGGATAGATCTATTGGGACTGACAATCCCCGCCTGGAATTTCTAGTCACAAGTTAACCATGGTGCATTAAATTTGTGAGGAAAGTTAGGTTGTTGGAAAGCATCCTATATTTTCCCTAGGGCACAAAACTAGTTAAGGTTTCGGGGTCATGAGCTTAGTGCAACAATACATGTTTTGAACTACTGAATTCGTTTCGTAGTCTACTATTACTTAAATTTTGTGGTCCACTAAACTGTTTGATTACAATAACATTACTTGATATACTTAATTATTGTTTTATGATTAAAACCTATGAGTTCACTCAACAATTTTGTTAACTTTTTAGCATGTTTTATCTCAGTTTTCCAGGTATATTGCTCGGAGGGAAGCTACACGGATATGTACTTAGAGACTCTACATTTTTATACATACAACGAAACTTAAATTTTAGAAAAATTTGTGTTTCGTTAAAACTGTTGGGACCTGTTTTGCGAACTCTGATCTTTTAAATGAATCGAATATGAAACATTTTGAAATGTATTTTAAAACGTCTATTTTTAAGTTCATTTTCCGTGACGTGTGCTTCTTGTGCCGTGACATTGCACCCTAATGTTACCATTTCGCTGCAATCTGATTTTGTAAGGTGTGACAGGTACGGTGCCTGTGGAGACTGAGTGGGATTGCTCAGAATCCTTCGTTGGCTTAGGGGGTGGTGTTACCTTGGTCTCAATAGGTATCTTTTTGGACTTAGGTTTCTTCTTCTTTTGAGGCAGTGACCTTGAAGCCTTGGGGTAAGGTTGGAGTCACAGTCTGAGACTTCCCTTTCTTCTTCTTTACATTAAAAGGAAGTGGGGGTCACTGAATTTTCACGGTTGTTTAAAGGAACCATGAAGGCCGTCAATTCAATAGGGTAACTTTGGATGGGTCCTTGGAAAAATTTGAGTTACTCATGATGGTAGGAGAACTCCTAAAACTTTCATCTTGAGTGTAATTGGAACCCAAGAAACACTTCTAGGGCACAAGAGACAAATCTAGGGTAGGAGACATACTTCTGCCTAGACTTGTTTGTGAGCATGGTTACGAGATCACTGTAAATGATCTCTCATATGTATACCTTTGTCCATGTGAGGAGACAATAGGAAAAGAGCTGTTGAATTAAATTCACTTGCTTAGTAGAGGAGTAGTTCCCTCCGAGAACCTGAACAACAAATGTGAACAGAATTCTCCAAGCCACAAGAAAGGCAGTTTTTAAGACGGGTGTCCTATCCAATAGAATTAGATTATCAATAATTTTGGCCAATTCAGTCTTTACTTCCTTAGGAGAGGGATGAGACACATATTTTCCTTTTGCATAATCAACTCCAGTGGATTCAGTAAAGGTTGCGAAGTCAAGGGTTAATGACATCTTGCCATTCATCACTAAAAACTTGATTAAATACTCCTTAAGAGAACGAACCTTAGAGTCATTAGTAGGTGGTTTTGGGTGAGAGGCAATGGCAGTGCACCAGAACTCCCTGAGGAGGTTTTAGTACACCACTGAGGGTGATTTAGTAAAAGCCTTAACCAAAGGGCAATTCATCAAATATTTTCAAATATCATGGTAGGTTAGGGCAGTTTTTGGATAACCGAAGATACCCACAACATTGTTATTATGAATAACAAGGGATTCCATAATTAAGTCACCACAGTGAGGGGCATACTTAATTTCTTGGTTAGATGCCATTTTTTATAGTTTTGAGAAGAAAAGGACAATGGCAATATATCACTTACCAGATGGTCACAAATCGAGTCCGAATTTGATCGTTGTCGTGAAATAAGTGATATGTTATCAAGGCTGTATGAATGCTAAGATGGATATGTTAGGAATACGAAATTCCTAGGAAAGTGTCGGTCGCTTCTATAGATAAATGTTGTTAGCTCGTTAAGTAATTTTTGGAAACTTACATAGTTAGTTAGCTAAAGGCCCATAGATAAACCCATGCAAGCCTAAGCCCACCATCCATTGTAAGTATATAAACACCTCTCCATGCCTTGGAGAGGTGGTTGGTTGCTTATTTTACACACATTAATACATGTTTTCTTTCTCTCTCTAAGTGTTCATCTAACCCTCTCTCTCATTAAAACAATCTCTTTCCCTCTCATCTAGTATGTTATTTGATTAGTCTTCAATTGGTATCAAGAGCCATGGAGTGGTGTGTTTAGATATTGTGTTTGTTTTTGGTTCATGTAATTTTCCATTATCTATTCGTATTTTTTTGATTTTTTTCTTGTTTTCTAAGCTTAAATACCACACTAAAAGATCATCTACATAGGTAGCTTTGATCTAGTATCCTTGGATATAGGTGTGTGTGCTTAGTCATAGAAAAATCTCTTAGTTTTTGTATCATTTATGTTCATTAGCTTTATAAAGGTCAAAATCTTGATTTTAAAATTTTCAGCTTAAAAACCTTAAAGTTATCATTTTTCTTGTCCCTATAAGCTTAGGTAACACATTGTACATTAAATATTATCCGAAACAATCGTCAAAAACGTGTGTTTTAAGTTTTGAAAAAGTGGGTTTTTGTGCAAACCGATCTAGTCATCTCAGTGGAAACCGAACTAGTCACTTTCAGTTGAAACCGAACTAGTCACTTTCAGTTGAAACCGATCTAGTCACTTTCAGTTGAAACCGATCTAGTCACTTTCAGTTGAAACCGATCTAGTCACTTTCAGTTGAAACCGATCAAGTCACTTTCAGTTGAAACCGATCTAGTCACTTTCAGTGGAAATAGATCTAGTCATCTCAGTTGAAACCGAACTAGTCATCTCAGTTGAAACCGAACTAGTCATCTCAGTTGAAACCGAACTAGTCACTTCCAGTGCAAATCGATCTAGTCATTTCAGTGGAAACCAAACTAGTCATCTCTAATGCAAACCGATCTAGTCACTTTCAATTAAAACCGATCTAGTCACTTTCAGTTGAAACCGATCTAGTTACTTTCAGTTGAAACCGATCTAGTCACTTTCAGTTGAAACCGATCTAGTCATCTTAGTTGAAATTAAACTAGTCATGCCAGTTGAAACCAAACTAGTCACTTCCAGTGCAAACCGATCTAGTCATTTCATAGGAAACCGATCTAATCATCTCTAGTGGAAACCGAACTAGTCATTTTCTTTGAGAACCAAACTAGTCATTTCATTTTTGAACCGAAGTAGTCAATTTTCTTTGAGAACCGAACTAGTCAAGTTTAATTGAAACCGAACAACTCAAATTTCAAAATTATACGGTTTATTTCTTTGACTTGTAAAATCCCGTGAAACATTAAATTGTTTTCCCGGTTTTGTCAAGAATTGTAAAATCCCGTATAGTTTCAAGAATTCAAATACTTAAAGGACACCTTAATCAAACACAATTTCTTTCTACCACCGTTTGATCCGATAATAATCTTTTAACATACAAATTTCTCAATGACGACTCTTGCGGACAAGGCAATTCTTTCGGGTGCTGACAATCATCCACCCATGTTAGAAAAAGATATGTATGATTCTTGGAAAAGTATAATGGAGCTATATATGATGAATAGACAACATGGAAGAATGATTCTTGAATTCGAAGAAATGGTCCATCTCAAATGGGCCTTCATTGAAAGAAAAAATGATGACAAGACCAAAGAAATATTCTGAGTTATCTGCTACGGAAGCAATTCAAGCTGATTGTGATATCAAGGCAGGAATATCATATCTCCAATTACTACCATACCTCAGTCTATGCATTGGTTTATGGCATTCATAAGTGCGCCAAGGAAATTTTGGCAAAGAATTAACTTCTCATGCAAGGAACTTCATTGACGAAACAGGACAGAGAGTGTAAGCTTTATGATGAATTCGACAAGTTTGCTTATAAGAAGGGGGACACACTACGTGAGTTCTACTTAAGATTTTCATTGCTACTCAATGACATGAACATCTACAATATAAAACTAGAACAATTTTCAAATTGAACAGACAGTTTTTGAACACTCTTCCTCCTGAGTGGAGCAAATTTGTGACAGATGTCAAACTGGTTTGGGATTTGCATACAACTAACGTTGATCATCTTCATGCTTACTTGGGACAACATGAATTTCATGCAAATTAGGTTCGTTTAATGCATGAACGCAACTCAGATCACTAAGTCTCCTTATTAAACTTATCAAAACTCTTATCAAAACACTCAATTTCAAGAACCACAAAAGTTTCAACCCATATCATTCTTCACAGTATGGATCACCTTATCAGTCTCAACAATACTCAACTCATCAATCATCAACACCTCTTTCAATCACTTTACTATCCAATGATTATTAATCATTAGTTCACCATAACGTTTATTCTCCATCATCATCCATCCCTTAATTAGAATATGCTCCCACAATTAACCAACAACCTGAATTTTCCTAACCAGATTCGGGTCTAATTGTTCTAGTGTTATAGAAAGGTAATGATCCCATTGATACCATCAATCACGTGATGTCCTTTCTTGACTGCTATTGTCACTTCCCGCTACCTTACTATCATATAATCAGCTAAGGAATCTCGTCAAACCAAGGCAACAAGCTATCCATTAATAATGGAGAGTAACCTTAACAACCTATTCATCAGGGAGACAAACCCTCTTAGTTTGCGGGTACTACAAGGACATACACTCCAGGAGCAAGTAGAAGTAATTCTGGGAAACAAAGGACTGTTATATGTTACAACTGCAAGGGGAAGGCCACATGTCCAAACAATGCACTAAACCAAAGAGGAAATGGGATGATTCATGGTTTAAGGATAAAGTTTTGTTGGTACAAGCTCAAGCAAGTGGTCAAATTCTACATGAGGAGGAACTTGCATTTTTGGCAGATCCAGGAATTCCAGAAGGTCAAGCCACACAGACTGTCATTACTCACAATGCTGCTTATCAAGCTGATGATTTGAATGCATATGACTCTGATTGTGATGAACTCAACACTGCCAAAGTTGCTCTCATGGCGAATTTATCTCATTATGGTTCAGATGCTCTTACTGAGGTACACAATCATGATAATATGAATAATAATATGTTTAATCAAACTGTGCAGGCGATGCCATCTTCTAAACAGTCAAATGTTGTGAGCCACTCAAAGACTGAAATAACCAGTGATAGCAATATCATTCCTTATTCTCAGTATGTGATTGAATCACAACAAGTAGCTGTTCAGAATTCTAACTCATCTGCACAACAAGATGAACTAATATTATCTGTGATTGAACAACTAAAAACCCAAGTAGTTAATTGTACCAAGATAAATATGGAAAATAAAAGTGTCAATGATACTTTAACTGCTGAGCTTGAAAGATATAAGGAACAAGTTAAAGTTTTGAAAGAAGGAAAAAATGTTGATTTAAGGAGTAATGATACTATTTCAGATTCAAGTGCACAGTCTGTAGAGTTTGATCGTCTTAAACTAACTCTTTCAGAACATTTAAAAGAAAAGGAATCTTTAATGCAAACGGTTACTCTTCTCAAAAATGATTTTAAGTAAGAAGAATCTAGGAACATCAATAGAGAGATTGCGTTAGAAAAGAGGATCAAACAGTTAGATAATATTGTTTTTAAAAGAAAGATCAAACTGCACAAATGTTCACATGGATTACGAAACCTCAGTTTTGCTATGATCATACCACTAAACAAGCTCTAGGTTTTCAAAATCCTTTCTATCTGAAGAAAGCTCAACAGTTGAACCAAAGCTTTATGATGGTAATGTCATTAAGAATATGAGTGCTATTTTGAATCCTGACTCCGAAGAGACCTAATGCTTGCAGAAGAGAGTCGTTCAAAATTGATTTTAAAACAACAAGATCCTATGATGTTAGAAAAGCAAGTTAATACTACACCAGTCGATTATGTTGTACTTAATCAACTTTCATAAGATTTTGAATCACGATTTGTTCCACAAACTGAATTATTTGCTGAACAAGCCTTTTGGTCTAAGAATTCACCAGAACCCACTCTTTCTAGAAGACCCACCAAAGTTGAGGTTCCAAAAGAACTTCCTAAAGTCGGCATGGTTAATACGAGTTTGAAAAAACTTAAATACCATCTTGCTGGTTTGACATGGTTGCCAAAGAAAGAACCACACCCACAGCTATCACTGAGGGCTCATGGGGGTTCGAACATAAAAAGCTTGTTTTAGGGAGGGGAAATAATTATTCAATTGACAAGCTCTGAAGGACTTTAATTTAATACATTCGAGTCAATATTTGATTGATGACTTTCTAAAGTTCACCAAAATTGTCTTCCATCAAATGGAACAGGCTGTGGAACAACATCGTTTAGAGTCAAAAACATTTGAAGTGAAAATGAATCAAGTTTTAAACAAAAATGAACGACTCTTGGAACAAGTTATTAGCAAAGATATCGTGAACACTATTGTGAATTCTTCTGTGGATATTGCTTCTGTGAATGTGCATGAATGTGAAAAGTGTCTCAAAACTTGAGACTAAGCTTCTCAACAAGAAGAATTTCTTTGAAAAAGAGAATTTAACGATAAACTGTTTCCAAAAAAACTTTTCCACTCTTGAAAAACATTGCATCTAACTAGAAGTTGATACTCAACATAATCAGGAAACTTTTCAAAGGGATAATTCTGTTTCAAATCAAAGTGCTACAAGTTTTGATTAATGTTTGGGGGGGGGGGGAATAAAATTGAATTGAAAGCACAGTCCTAAAAGAAAGACACGGTCATAAAGAAGTTGAAAGAGAGAATTAAATATCTAAGTGGAAAAATAAATGAGGATAAGATAAAACAGGACTTAGAAGAGATTGAAACAAAAAATATTGAATTGGATCATAGAGTGACAAAGCTTATTGCTGAGAATAAGCATTTGAAATAGACCTATAAGCAACTTTATGACTCGATTAAACCATTACATATTCGATCAAAAGAACAATGTGATGATTTAATTAATTAATCTAGTCTTCAGGAAAATGTTTTGGAAATTACAGCTCTCAAGGATGACTTAAGGAAATTTAAAGGAAAAGATCTAGTTGATAATGTTGTTACGAAACACACTATTGACCCGAGATGCTTAAGATTGATGTGGAACCAATAACCCCATAAATTGTTGAATAAAAAGAACAAGCTCACTCCTGTCTATATTAAGCACTACTCAGAGAACTACAGTTTCTCGGATCTATTTGAACATGTTTAAATCAAAATAACCACTAGATCATGATCCTTAGAATCTGCCCTATAGGTATGCCAAACTAGATTCAGAGTTGCTTACCACACATCTGTAGAAACATGCCTGCGTGTCCCAACATACTGATGGAATGATTAGTGGGCGTGACCCAAATAACAAGGACAAAAGATTAGATTGCTGAGCCCGTCACATCCACAGGAAACACAAAGCACAAAAAGTAGCCTCTACATCAAACCCTTGTTTTCTAATAAACCTATGTTGTCTTCTACAGGAGTAAAACTGTCTACTAGTGCTAGCGGATCACAGCCTTCAGGCAATACAAAGAAAGATAAGATTCGACAAGCACCAAGTAGTACTCGTAGAAGCCCACCCTAGGAAAGTTGAATCTAGTTTGAAAAATAAAGATTGTGCTGTTAAACCTAAAGGAACTGCTCAATGCAACATTCCAAAGCTAATGCGGATTCTGAACTTAAATGTGTTAAGTGTAATGGTTGCATGCTTTCTGATTATCATGATTTATGTGTTCTTGATTTTATCAATAATGTGAATGCTCGTAATAAATCTAAATATGTTAAGCAAAGTTCAAATTGAAAATTTGGAAACTAACAGGAAAGGTGTTTACAAATATTGGATACATCTGGAGACCTACTAGTCGGACCTTCATTATAGTAGGAAATGCGTGCCCTTTAACTAGGATTACCATTACTACTGAAGTACCCCATAGGAAACCAACTGCTCTAGAAAAGAAAACACCTAAGCCTGTTGTAATATTGGTTTACTCAAAGAAACCTAGGAAATCTAAAACTAATGTTCCTATTAGCAAATCTAAGGTTCTTAAATCTGTATCTGCTAACAAAAAGGAACCCAGTCAATCTTGGGGATCCATAATTTCTGATGTTCCATCTTCCTCTCTTAATGAACGCAGGTTGTCCAAATTATTCTCTGGTATTTGGACTCTGGTTGTTCCAAGCATATGACCTAAGATCGCTCTCAGCTCACCAATTTCATCAATAAATTTTTGGGTACAGTCAAATTCAGAAATGATCACGTGGCAAAGATATTGGGATATGGTGATTATTAGATTGGGAATGTTACAATCTTAAGGGTTTACTATGTGGAAGGACTTGGACACAACTTATTCTTCCCTCCTCCGATGGCCAAATTTTGTGATTCCGAGTTACATTGAAATTTGCTTTTTTGTCAACACACCTGCTTTAATATCGAAATTTAGAAGGTGTTAATCTATTAACTTGATCTTGAGGCAACAATCTGTATACTCTATCTCTTGGAGATGTGATGACGTCCTCTCCTATATGTCTCTTGTCAAAAGCCTCAAAGACAAAGTCCTGGCTATGGCACCGACGTCTGTCTCATCTGAACTTTGGTGCAATCAACTATTGAGCTAGACAAACGGTACCTTGTTTTGAGGTCGCCCTAAGCTAAAAATTTGAAAAGGACATGCTGTGGTTTCTTCTTATGCACTGGGGAAAAAGCAAGAAGAAACCCCCCACAAAGCTAAATCTGAAGACACCAACCAAGAAAAAGTCCATCTTTTACACATGGATCTTTGTGGACCAATGTGTGTCGCAAGTGTTAATGGAAAGAAGTACATTCTCGTCATTGTTGATGATTACTCTTGATTTACATGGGTTAAGTGCTTAAGGTCAAAAGATGAAGCTCCATATTTCATAATCAACTTTCTTTAGATGATCCAAGTGCGGCTTAAAGTACATGTCTGACGCATCAGAACAAATAATGGAACTGAATTTGTTAATCAAACTCTATGTGAATATTATGCGAAGGTTGGCATCTCTCATGAGATATCTATTGCTCGCTCTCCACAACAAAATGGTGTCATTGAAAGAAGGAATCATACGCTAATTAAAGCTGCCCGCACAATGTTGATTTATGCAAAAGCTCCGTTATTTTTTATGGGCAAAAGCAAGTTGCTACCGCATGTTACACTCAAAATTGTTCCATCGTATTCTTCGTCATGACAAAACACAAATGGGCTTTTACATGTCATAACCTATTGACTTATCAATTTTTCCTTTATTTTGGTGCACAATCTGCTATCCGACCAAATGATAAGAGAGAACTTGGGTAAGTTACATCCAAAAGCTGATATTGGGTAATTTCACCGTTATGCACCATAAAGAAAAGCATTATCAAAATTTACAACCTACGTACCAAACGATCCATTAAGACAATTCATGTATGATTTTTATAAATCTGACAATAATGGCTTTTACTGAACACAACAGTTTTAGACCCGCACTCATGAAATGACTCCTACAGATAATCAGCCAGGACTCGTTGCCAAACCCTCCTCCTTCAACACCATTTGTACCACCTTCGAGAGGTGATTGGGATCTTCTGTTTCAACCGTTGTTTAATGAATTACTCACTCCTCCACCCAGTGTTGATTACATAACCCCTGAAGTCATTGCTCCAATTCATAAAGTAGTAGCTCCAGTTCTTGTTTTATCAACCGGTTCACCTTCATTAAAAAATGTTGACCAAGATGCACCATCACCAAGTAACTCTCAAACAACACCTGAAACTCAACCTCCTATCATTCCTAACGATGTTGAAGAAGACAATCATGACTTAGATGTTGCACACATGAATAATGATCTATACTTTGGTATTCCAATTCCAAAAGTTCCTTCTGATCAATCTTCATCAACAGATTCTATTCATACACTTGTGCATCCTGATCACCAAACATCTGAACACAATAGCAAATGCACTAAGGACCATCCACTTGAAAACATAATTGACGAACTCGATAGGCCAGTTTCCACAAGGCTGCGATTACATGAGCAAGCTCTTTTTTGTTACTACGATGCATTCCTCACTGTTTGTTGAACCCCAAACGTTATATAAAAGCTTTGATCAATCCTGCTGGATCGAAGCAATGCAAGAAGAGCTCAATGATTTCGAACTCCTTGGAGTATGGGAGCTCGTACCCCGACCAGATAAAGTTATATGATATTAACGTTGAAAGTGGATGCCTACAAAGTGAATGCTAGAACGACAAGTGAAGGTATTCTAATCTACAGAACAAATCACGGTAGTAGCATCGGTGAGTATTACCATCAAGAAGAGAGAATTGATTTTGAAGATTCTTTTGCTCCGGTTTCAAGATTAGAGGCTATAAGGATTTTTCTCGCGTTTGCCGCTTACATAAACATGGTCGTCTACCAAATAGATGTGAAGACTGCGTTTCTAAATGGTAATTTGCGGGAAGAGGTTTATGTTAGCCAACCGGAGGGGTTTGTGGATACAGATTACCCCAATCAAGTGTACAAGCTAAAGAAAGCTCTTTATGGGTTGAAACAAGCTCCACGCGCGTGGTATGATATGTTATCTTTATTCCTGCTATCCCAAGACTTCTCCAAAGGCTCAGTGGATCCCACTCTGTTCATCCATAGGCAAGGCAAGGAATTACTTCTGGTACAAATATATATCGATGATATTATCTTTGTTGGATCTAAACCTGAACTTTGTGATCTATTTTCTAAAATAATGTGTTCAAAATTTAATATGTCAATGATGGGCAAAATCTCATTAGGACCACATATTTCTCAAATTCCTAGAGGAATCTTTATTAACCAGTCAAAATATGCCCTTGAATCTTTAAAGAAATACGGTTTTGACTCTTGTAACCCAGTGGATACTCCCATGGTGGAGAAATCCAAATTGGATGAGGATAAAGAAGGGAAAGCAGGTGATCCGTTACATTATCGTGGTATGATTAGCCCCCTCCTTTATCTCAAAGCCAGATAGAGACTGAGCCTAATACTTTGCCTAAATGCCCATGTGAGCTTGATATCGGCTCTGACTACGAAAAGCACTTACAATGCTGTTTTAAAATGATCTTTCGGTATCTTTCAAAGGAACCGTCAACGGGGACTTATGTATCCGAAGGATCTTTCAATTACACTATTAACAACTTTTTGCAGATGCAGATCATGCTGGTTGTTAAGATACATGCCATAGCACATCTGGTAGTATGCAGTTTTTGGAGATAGACTTGTTAGCTAGTCATCAAAAAGGCAGAAAAGCGCTGCAATATCCAGTACGAAAGCTGAATATATTGCTATGTCTGGCTATTGGGCTCAAATCCTTTAGATGAGACCAACTTAAAAAAAAAAAGTTTGTGATCTCATCTAAAAGATTTGAGCCCCACACCAGACATATCAATATATTCATCAAACATACTGGGGAAATTTGCAGCGCATTTCTGCCTTTTTTTGATGACTAGCTAACAAGTCTATCTCCAAAAACTGCATACTACCAGATGTGCTATGGCATGTATCTTAACAACCAGCATGATCTGCATCTGCAAATGTTGTTAGTGTAATTGAAGAATCCTTCGGATACCATAGTCCCCGATTGACGATCCTTTTGAGATACCGAAAGATCATTTTAACCGCATGTAAGTGCTTTTTGGTAGGACGAGCCCGATATCAAGCACACATGCATATAGCAAATTGTAGGTCAGTTCTACTGGCTTTGAGATAAAGGAGGGGGCTAATCATACCACGATAATGTAACGGATCACCTGCTTTCCCTTCTTTATCCTCATCCAATTTGGATTTCTCCACCATGGAAGTAATCCACTGGTTACCAAGAGTCAAAACCGTATTTCTATTAAAGGTTTCAAGGCAAATTTAGATGGTTAAATAAAGATTCCTCTAGGAATTTGAGAAATATGTGGTCCTAATGAGATTTTGCCCATCATTGACATATTAAATTTTGAACACATTATTTTAGAAAATAGATCACAAAGTTCAGGTTTAGATCCAACAAAGATAATATCATCGATATATATTTGTACCAGAAGTAATTCCTTGCCTTGCCTATGGATGAAACAAGAGTGGGATCCACTGAGCCTTTGGAGAAGTCTTGGGATAGCAGGAATAAAAGACAACATATCTATAGCTTGTACATGTAATTGGGGTTATCTGGATCCACAAACCTGTCCAGCTGGCTAACATAAACCTCTTCCCGTGGATTACCATTCAGAAACGCGGTCTTCATATCCATTTGGTAGACGGCCATGTTCATGTGAGCGACAAATGCGAGAAAAATTCTTATAGCCTCTAATCTTGCAACCAGAGCAAAAGACTCTTCAAAATCAATTCCCTCTTCTTGACGGTAATCGAGCTTTGTTCTTTAGAGCTTTTTTTTTCCTGACGGTAACCATGAGCCACTAATCGAGCTTTGTTCTTTAGAATACCTCCCAGTTTGTCTAGCTTCACTTTGTAGATCCACTTAAAAGTAATAACCATAACTTTATCTGGTCGGGGTACGAGCTCCTATACTTCAAGGCATTCGAACTCATTGATTTCTTCTTGTATTGCTTCGATCTAGCAGGATTGAGTCAAAGCATCTTTATACGCCTTGGGTTCAACAGTAGTGAGAAAACATCGTAGTAACAGAAAAGAGCTTGCTCATGTAATTGCAGCCTTGTAGAAACTGGTTTAGCGAGTTCATCGATTATGTTTTCAAGTGGGTGATCCTTAGTCCATTTGCTATTGTGTTTAGAAATTTAGTGATCAGGATGCACAATTGTATGAATAGAATCCGACGATGAAGATTGATCAGAAGGAATTTCTAGAATTGGGATACCAAAGTACGGATCATTACCCATATGTGCAACTTCAATATCATGATTGTCTTCTTCAACATCGTTAGGAATGTCGAGAAGTTGAGTTTCAGGTGTTGTTTGAGAGTTACTTGGTGATGGTGCATCTTGGTCAACTATTGTTGAGGAAGGTGAATCGGTTGATACAACGGGAACTGGAGCAACTACTTCATCAATTTAAGCAATGACTTCAGGGGCTAGGTGATCAACACTTGGTGGAGGGGTGAGTAATTCATCAAACAGCGGTTGAAACAAAAGATCCCAATCACTTCTCTAAGGTGGTATAAACAGTGTTGAAGGAGGAGGGTTTGGCACGAGTCCTGAACTGATTGTTGCAGGAGTCATTTCATGAAGCGCGGTTCATAAACTGTTGTGTTCAAAAGCCATTGTTGTCAGCTCATCAAAATCTACATTAATTATCTCAATGATTCATCTGGTATGTCAGTTGTAAATTCAAAATGCTTTTTTGTGGGTGCATATCCAATGAAAATACCAATATCAGCTTTTGGTTATAACTTAGCCAAGTTCTCACTATCATTTGTCAGATAGGAGAGTGCACCAAATACATGTAAGAATGATAAGTCGGGAGGTTTGTCATGTAAAAGCTCATATGGTGTTTTTCCGTGATGAAATGGAACGATTTTGGGTGTAACATGCGGTAGCAACTGCTTCTGCCCATAAAAATAACAAAGCTTTTGCATAGATCAACATTATGCGAGAAGCTTTAATTAACATACGATTCCATCTTTTAACGACACCATTTTACTGTGGAGAGCGAGCAACAGATGTTTCATGAGAGATGCCAACCTTCTCATAATATTCACGCAAAGTTTGATTAACAAATTCAGTTCCATTATCTGTTCTGATGCGTCGGACAGGTACTTTAAGCTGCACTTGGATCATCTTGAGAAACTTGATTATAAAATCTGG
This sequence comes from Tanacetum coccineum, assembly GCA_026074375.1. Lineage (NCBI taxonomy): Eukaryota > Viridiplantae > Streptophyta > Magnoliopsida > Asterales > Asteraceae > Tanacetum > Tanacetum coccineum. Next base: position 61,867 of record BQNB010010491.1, on the reverse strand, counting down.
AGCTTCATCTTTTGACCTTAAGCACTTAACCCATGTAAATCGAGAGTAATCATCAACAATGATGAGGATGTACTTCTTTCCATTAACACTTGCGACACTCATTGGTCCACAAAGATCCATGTGTAAAAGATAAAGTTTTTCTTGGTTGGTGTCTTCAGATTTAGGTTTTTGGGGTTTCTTCTTGCTTTTCCCCATTGCATAAGTAGAACACAGATGGTCCTTTTCAAATTTTAGCTTAGGGAGACCTCGAACAAGACCGTGTCTAGCTAAATGGTTGATTGCACCAAAGTTCAGATGAGACAGACGTCGGTGCCATAGCCAGGACTTAGTCTTTGTGGCCTTTGATAAGAGACATATAGGAGAGGACGTCATCATATCTCCAAGAGATAGAGTATACAGATTGTTGCCTCGAGATCCAGTCAATAGATCAACACCTTCTAAATTTTGAATGAAGTAGGTGTGTTGACAAAAAGCAACTTCAAGGTTCGAATCACAAAATTGGCCAACAGAGAATAAGTTGTGTCCAAGTCCTTCCACATAGTAAACCCTTGAGATCGTAACATTCCCAATCTAATAATCACCATAACCCAATATCTTTGCTGCGTGATCATTTCTGAATTTGACTGTACCCAAAAATTTATTGACGAAATTGGTGAGATGAGAGCGATCTTCGGTCATATGTTTGGAGCAGCCAGAGTCTAAATACCAGAGAACAATTTGGACGACCTCGGCAAGAGCATTTGAACCATAATAAAATAAATTCGCCATGAGAGCAACTTTGGTAGTGTTAAGTTCATCACAATCAGAGTCATATGCATCCAAATCATCAGCTTGATAAGCAACATTGTGAGTAATGACAGTCTGTGTGGCTTGACCTTCTGGAATTCCTAGATCTGCCAAAAATGCAAGTTCCTCCTCATGTAGAATTTGACCACTTGCTTGAGCTTGTATCAACAACACTTTATCCTTAAACCATGAAATCATCCCATTTACCTCTCTAGGTTTAGTGGCAGTTTGACATGTGGCTCTCCCCTTTGCAGTTGTAACAAATAACAGTCATTTGTTTCCCAGAATTGCTTCCACTTACTCCTGGAGTGTATGTCCTTGTAGTACCCGCCGCTAAAGATGTTTGTCTCTCCTAAATTGGTTGTAATGTCACTCTTCCATTATTAATGGTAGCTTGTTGCCTAGGGTTTGATGAATTCCTTAGCTGATTATTGGTGGTTGTGGTAGCGGGATAATGGACAATAGGCAGTCAAGAAAGGCATTCTGTGATTGATGCATCATGGGGATCATCTACCTTTCTGTTGCAACAATGTGTAATAATTAGACCCGGAGTCTGGTTGGAAAAATTTAGGTTGTTGGTTAAACTGCTTGGGAGGATATTCTAAATTGAGGGATGGATGTTGATGGAGAATTTAATTGTAGTGAATGCATGATTGTTAAATTCATTGGATGAGTATTAAGTGATTGAAAGAGGTGGTGATGGATTGATGGTTGGTGTGTGTTAGAGTCTGATTATGGTGATAATTGTGGTTTTGAAATTTGGAGGTTTTGGAAAGAGTTTTTAAGGAGTTTGATATGAAGACTTGTGGTCTTCTGATGGGTTACAACCAAGCAAAGCGGATCTGAGTTGCGTTTCATGCATTAACCGACCTCATTTGCATGAAATTAATGTTGTCCAGTGAGCATGAAGCTGAATAAAACATTAGTTGTTTGCAAATCCCAAACCAGTTTGACATCTGTCACAAATTTGCTCCACTCGGGAGGAAGAGTGTTCAAAAACTTGGTGTTCACTTGAAATTATTCCAGTTTCATATTGTAGATGTTCATGTCATTGAGTAGCAATAAAAATCTCAAGTAGAACTCACGTGGTGTTTCCCCCTTCTTATAAGCAAACTTATCGAATTCATCATAAAGCTTACACTCTCTTTCCTATTTAGTCAAAGAAGTTCCTTACATGAGAAGTTGAATTCTTGCCCAAAGATCCTTGGCGACTTTATGATTGCTAACCAATGCATAGACCTCAGGTGGTAGTCCTTGGAGAATGATATTTGTTGCCTTGATATCATAATCAGCTTGAATTGCTTCCGTAGCAGATAACTCATAATATTTCTTTGGTCTTGTCACTTCATTTTCTTCAATTGAAGGTCAGATGAGTGGACCATTTTCAACGGATTCAAGGATCATTCGTCCACGTTGTTTATTCAACATGTATAGCTCCATTTTGATTTTCTAAGAATCATACATATCCTTTTCTAACATGGGTGGATGATTGTCCGCACCTGATAGAATTGCTTTGTCAGCAAGAGTCGTCATTGAGAAATTGGTATGTTAGAAGATTATTGTTGGATTGAACGGTGGTAGAAAGAAATTATGTTTGATTAAGGTGACTTTTAAGTATTTAAATTCTTAAAACTACACGGTATTTTACAATTCTTGACAAAACCGGGAAAACAACTTAACGTCTCATGAGATTTTATAAGTCAAAGAGATAAAATGTATAATTTAAAATTTTGAGTTGTTTGGTTTTAATTAAACTTGACTAGTTTGGTTCACACTTAAATTAACTAGATCGGTTCACACTACAGATAACTAGATCGGTTCACACTGAAACAAACTAGATCGGTTCACACTGTTACAACTAAATAGGTTTACACTGCAGTTAACTAGATCGGTTCACATTGTTGCAACTAGATCGGTTCATACTATATTACAACTAGATCGGTTATAATTGAACTCAACTAGATCGGTTGTCTCTGGAAAACGTCTAGATCGGTTATAGCTGAAATCAACTAGATTTGTTGTAACTGAAGTCAACTAGATCGGTTGTCTTTGGAAAACGTCTAGATCGGTTATAGCTGAAATCAACTAGATCGGTTGTAACTGAAGTCAACTAGATCGGTTCTCACTGGAAAACGTCTAGATCGGTTATAACTGAAAACAACTAGATCGGTTGTAACTGAAATCGTTTAGTTCGGTTCACACTGAGTTATATTAGATCGGTTCTAACTGAAAAGACTAGTTCGGTTAACCTTCGAAACCCATTTTTTCAAACCTCAAAAAGACACGTTTTTGACGATTGTTTTCCGAAATATTTTGTACCAAAAGTGTTACTAAATCTATAGGGACAATAAAAATGACAACTTTAAGGTTTTTAAGCCGAAGAATTTAAAATCAAGATTTTGACCTTTATAAAGCTAAGGAACTCAAACGACACAAAATAAGAGATTTTTCTATGAATCTAAGAACACACACCTATATCCAAGGATACTAGATCAAAGCTACCTATGTAGATGATCTTTTAGTGTGGTATTTAAGCTTAGAAAACAAGAAAAAAATCAAAAAAATACGAATAAATAATGGAAAATTACACGAACCAAAAACAAACACAATATCTAAACACACCACTCCATGGCTCGTGATACTAATTAAAGACTAATCAAATAACATACTAGATGAGAGGGAAAGAGATTGTTTTAATGAGAGAGAGGGTTAGATGAACACTTAGAGAGAGAAAGAAAACATATATTAATGTGTGTAAAATAAGCAACCAACCACCTCTCCAAGGCATGGAGATGTGTTTATATACTTACAATGGATGGTGGGCTTAGGCTTGCATGGGTTTATCTATGGGCCTTTAGCTAACTAACTATGTAAGTTTCTAAAAATTACTTAACGAGCTAACGACATTTATCTATGGAAGCGACCGACACTTTCCTAGGAATTTCGTATTCCTAACATATCCATCTTAGCATTCATACAGCCTTGATAACATATCACTTATTTCACGACAATGATCAAATTCGGACTCGATTTGTGACCATTTGGTAAGTGATATATTGCCATTGTCCTTTTCTTCTCAAAACTATAAAAAAAATGGCATCTAACCAAGAAATTAAGTATACCCCTCACTGTGGTGACTTAATTATGGAATCCCTTGTTATTCATAATAACAATGTTGTGGGTATCTTCGGTTATCCAAAAACTGCCCCAACCTACCATGATATTTGAAAATATTTGATGAATTGCCCTTTGGTTAAGGCTTTTACTAAATCACCCTCAGTGGTGTACTAAAACCTCCTCAGGGAGTTCTGGTGCACTGCCATTGCCTCTCACCCAAAACCACCTACTCATGAATCTAAGGTTCGTTCTCTTAAGGAGTATTTAATCAAGTTTTTAGTGATGAATGGCAAGATGTCATTAACCCTTGACTTCGAAACCTTTACTGAATCCACTGGAGTTGATTATACAAAAGGCAAATATGTGTCTCATCCCTCTCCTAAGGAAGTAAAGACTGAATTGGCCAAAATTATTGATAATCTAATTCTATTGGATAGGACACCCGTCTTAAAAACTGCCTTTCTTGTGGCTTGGAGAAATCTGTTCACATTTGTTGTTCAGGTTCTCGGAGGGAACTACTCCTCTACTAAGCAAGTGAATTTAATTCAACAGCTCTTTGCCTATTGTCTCCTCACATGGACAAAGGTATACATAGGAGAGATCATTTACAGTGATCTCGTAACCATGCTCACAAACAAGTCTAGGAAGAAGTATGTCTCCTACCCTAGATTTGTCTCTTGTGCCCTAGAAGTGTTTCTTGGGTTCCAATTACACTCAAGATGAAAGTTTTAGGAGTTCTCCTACCATCATGAGTAACTTAAATTTTTCCAAGGACCCATCCAAAGTCACCCTATTGAATTGACGGCCTTCATGGTTCCTTTAAACAACCGTGAAAATTTAGTGACCCCCACTTCCTTTTAATGTAAAGAAGAAGAAAGGGAAGTCTCAGACTGTGACTCCAACCTTACCCCAAGGCTTCAGGGTCACTGCCTCAAAAGAGGAAGAAACCTAAGTCCAAAAAGACACCTATTGAGACCAAGGTAACACCACCCCCTAAGCCAACGAAGGATTCTGACCAATCCCACTCAGTCTCCACAGACACCGTACCTGTCACACCTCACAAAATCAGACTGCAGTGAAACGGTAACATTGGGGTGCAATGTCACGGCACAAGAAGCACACGTCACGGAAAATGAACTCAAAAATAGACGTTTTAAAATGTTTCATATTCGATTCATTTAAAAGATCGGAGTTCGCAAAACAGGTCACAACAGTTTTAACGAAACACAAATTTTTCTAAAATTTAAGCTTCGTTGTATGTATAAAAATGTAGAGTCTCTAAGTACATATCCGTGTAGCTTCCCTCCGAGCAATATACCTGGAAAACTGAGATAAAACATGCTAAAAAGTTAACAAAATTGTTGAGTGAATTCATAGGTTTTAATCATAAAACAATAATTAAGTAAATCAAGTAATGTTATTGTAATCAAACAGTTTAGTGGACCACAAAATTTAAGTAATAGTAGACTACGAAACGAATTTAGTAGTTCAAAACATGTATTGCTGCACTAAGCTCATGACCCCGAAACCTTAACTAGTTTTGTGCCCTAGGGAAAATATAGGATGCTTTCCAACAACCTAACTTTCCTCACAAATTTAATGCACCATGGTTAACTTGTGACCAGAAATTCCAGGCAGGGATTGTCAGTCCTAATAGATCTATCCATAACACTCGCGCTTGCTACATTAATGATTGGTAGGGACTTAAAGGGTAAATGCGGTAACTTAGGCAATAATATTCAGGCAATAATCTGGATAGTATACAGTTTGAAAAACACTTATGCCCAAAGCAAAACAAATAATATGTTCAAAACTCACGGGTTCATATATATAGGTATTCAATGATCTCAAATCATGTAGTAAACAAATCAAGCTTTAGTAAGTTCATAAGTAATCAACTATGTATTAAAAGTCATGTAATAATCAAGTAAAAGCTTTAGTAAAAATAGTCATGTAACGCTTAAGTAGTAGAAATCAATAAGTTTGCTTGGTAAAACGAGCATGTATTCTCACTCCGAAAACAGTTTATGGAATCCATTAAAAGATAAAATGTGGGGCTATGAACTCACCGAAAGCAAAAGAAGATCAGAAGTTAAATGGATCATCGGACGTGCGAGGACCTCTAAGTACTACCTAAAAGATGTGGCGCGACTTAGAATGATAAAGTAAAATTCAATACGTAAAAACAAACAAAAGTTCGTAAGACGTGTTTCCAAATGAAGCATGGCATTGCGTAAGGTTTTACAAAGTATCGTTACCCAAAATATGACAAACAACATGACCTATTATGTACTTAAACATGTACTCATTTCTCTTTTTATAACCCTAGCTTATTAACGTTTTTAAATCTATTTTCAAGTTTGAAACAATACGAAATTTCCAATTTATAAATTTACCTCAATTTTATCAACCTCTAATTTCTAATCCGTAAATGTTAAAAATATAAAGGTTTCGCCTACGGAAAGCATTTTGAGTATATTTTCCAGAAATGTAAGCCTTACTTTTTCAAAAGTTTCAGAACTATATGAAAAGACTAATTTACCCCTGGTTATCCAAAACAGATTATTCCTGATTTTTAACCCTTCACAAAAATGGACATAAATCACAATCTATGATAGCTATTAAGGTAAGGCCAATTGGAGGTGTTAGGTCTATGAGTCCTCTACAGAGATCATCTTTTTATTTCAACAAGTTAGTGTAAAAATATGAAATTATACTCTTTTTCCAAACAGTGTTCCAGTTTTGACTAGTTTTAGTAAATCGGCCATAACTCACTCATCCGGAGAAGATAAAATTCTATCCAACTCACCACATGTACCTTAAACCCTTATCTACCTCTATATTTATTTTACCAGAGGTCCATAAGCCAAAAATAATTTGTATTTAGTCCATTTAGCTACTGGTCCAACACAGTCTAAAATCCACTTCATCAAATCTCACTCTCATCAAGTTTGACCTCATATAAGTCTATGTAATGCCATACCACATTATTTGACACACTTACATCATCAAAACACACATTTTTCAGAAAGTAATCAAATCAATAACAACTTTTGCAAGAAAAAATAAAGAAAACAAAATAGAGACTTACAACAACAAAAGTGACTAGTGAAATTAACAAGACTTCTACTCCTTATTTCTCCAAGTTTTTGAATCAACATAACCAATAATAAACCCAAACCAAACACAAATTCTCAGCCACCATACTCCATTTTAACCCAAACAATAACCACTATCAACCCTAAAATTAATCTTGCAAAGTTTCTTTTAAGAACAACCAAAACCAACTAGTAAAACACAACTCCAAAACCACAAAATCCTTCTACAACAACTCCATTACTCCATGCATAGACCCTTCAAAATATCTCAACAAATCAGCCCCTATACACACTAAATGAGGCATTTCTTGATTGTTTGAAAGGATTAAACCAAAGAACCTAAGCTAGGACATGAAAGCCTTTAATCTTTCATCATTGTTTAGTAGATTTTTGTATGAATTTAATATATGGTATTGATGATGTACACGGCATAACAAGGAAGCAAGAAAGGGGTTTTAGTTTTTAAAAATGAAATATGAGAAATGGATGTGTGATGAGTGGATTTAGCATGCAAAATAAAGTTACCAAATGTCCTTGTAATTTCATAAGCTAGACAACACATCACATTGATTAACCATCACATAGACACGTCCCTATGTATGTGTGGGGGAAGAAATATTGGTAAATTTTGTGTTTAGTTGGTATAAGTGAGTATATTTAGGGCCAACAGGTACTAACGTAAAATATAGCAAAAGTTTAGGTGGAACCACAAAAAATAAACGTAAACAATAAAAATATAATTACCACGTATAGGATACTTTTCTGAAATAATGAAAATATATAGAGCACGTAGACTAATATTTAGTCTAAATTCGGGTTCACGTTTAATAAACGTTTTATTACGAACGCGAGAGAACCTATTCGGTTAATTGTAAAAATAATTTTTACTCAAAAGTAAAATAAATAATAGAATATAGATTTAAAAATATTGACCCCAATTTACGAGGTACTACAGTCCATCCCTCTAAGGAAACTCTAGTCCTCAGAGTTCAACTGGTGACGACAGCTGGCGAAATGTGCGAGTAAAAGTGAGGATACTTGCCATAATTATGTATATATGCACACACAAATTTTTCTTTTGAAAATACAATAGAAAATTGATTTCGATAAAATTTTAAGATGACTACTCCCATCAAAGCATGGTCATTCTTGAATTATGCATAGGTGATCAGACTATGTATAATTAAGGACTAACCATGACATGCTGATGCGGTTGTCGTAAGAGACTTCTACAAGAAGTTTTACAACTCCTTAGGCAGAGTACCTAACCATTGTAGTAGTAGTATAGGCAAGATTCGAGGGTTGTTATCGTTCTCTAGCGGAATAGGTTGGGAAGGCTTGATCATGGTCTTACAGAATTCTAAGGGTTGAGAGAAGATTCTTTTTGTGTTTTTATATTTATAGGAAAGCAAGTAGATCGATAGTTTGAGAGGTTGGTTTGTTTAACTAATAACTAAACTAATATATAATCTACTGGTGATAACTTTATGATAATTAAATGTATTTACTTAATCATGCACTACTTATCAGATTGCTTCTCCTAATCCTGTTGCCTTGTCACACTTGTGATGATATGTAAGTATTTCCTAGGTCATGAACAGATTACACGAACCCGTCGTCTATTTAATATTTTGTTAGGGCAACGCACAAGTAAGGTAGTATGAAGACTATTACAAGGCCCCTAAGAGTACACTAAATGCATGTGAAATATCTTAAGAGGGATCAACCATATAAAGGGGCAAGGTAGTATGAAGACTGTTACCCGATGATATCCTTTCTACGCACTCGCGTTTCCCTAGACGTGTCTACAACGATACAAACAAAAGCTGGTATTCTAGAACCTAACGCGCACAATCATTAATCAAGAAGAAACAGTAAAAGGATCTTCAATCCGACTTTAATACAATCATAAGCAAATACAAAGGAGGGTTTAGCCTCGCATGTTATAAAGAAAGCAAAGAGATGAATCAATCATGCAACACATAGACATATTGAATGATTAATGATAAATAACCTTACTTGAATTAAAACATAGATTCAAGGTAGTACAATAGGGTTTTGAGGCCCTAAAAACGACCTTTGAAACTGCTACAAGTGCTAGGTTTCGTCTCCCAAAAGTTATACAAAGTTACACCAAAAGTTACACACATTAAAACTTAAAATCGATTTAGTATATATAGAGATATCGCTGTGACGGCGTCGCGTTGTAATCCTGACGCCGTCGCTACGTGGATGATTCTAGATCCTCATTAAGTCAGCCACGTCCTGACGCCGTCACTAAATCTCTGACGCCTTCACTAGATGGATCACGATGGTGTCGCTTTATGCCTGCGACGCCGTCTCCACGCTCTGAAATAATATTTCTTCATGGATTTGGTGTAGGTCTGTAATCTCGTCTGTTTCTTCTCTAAATGAGCCCAAGTCACGTGTATTTCCTCCAAATGCCATCCAAGTGCTAAAAACCTAAAAACAAACGATTAAGCACATAATCTGGGCATATTTGCATGATTTAGGGGGTTAAATGACCCCGAAATAGTGTATAAAATGACACCTCATCAAATACCCTTACACTTGGGATTTGCTTGTCCTCAAGTAAATAGGCTTTTCTACCTAGACAATAACAATATGAGGGTCATTTAACCTACTCTTTAAAAGTATTTTACAACACAACCTTTTAGACCTCGTAATTAAAAGCACGAAAAGTACATACTATCACCTCACATAAATGTTTGGGATTCTCTCTTTCTCTCGGGTGTATAATAAATTATAACATAATGGGGAAACGGAAAATCAACACTTATTACCTGTCATAGCATATAAATTACCATAGGCTTGGTAAATGATCTAACCTCCACCGCTAGGCGCAAGCATTATTCATTACTATCAAAGAGGTCTTTTAAAGGCTTGTGGGGTATAGGTGTAAGATAACATATAATGGAAACGAAAACGGATGGAATACATTTGGGTAGCTTTGGGTGAATTTGGAGTGGAAGAGTTAGCTAATTATTTACACGAATACACGTTGGTTTGGTTGCTAAGCCATGACTCGGACAAAGATATACAAATTCTACATAACTCTACATCAATCTCTTTCTTTTTCTTTTATGTTTTTCTCTTTTTTTTATTATTTATTTTTATAATACATCATAACTTGGGGTTTATAACACGTACCCCTACACTTGAGCTTTTACATACTTGATATTTACAATCTAACTAATGACCCGCATTGAGGTGGATCAAAATAACATGAAGATCGTCTAACAAACATATAGGGGTATTGACTTAACTTTTCTTCCCCACTCTTCCGCAAAATAAATACTACCATGAATCCCAATCGTCCCAAAACAGTATTTACAAGGATAAGGAATTAGCAACCGTGTACTCAATAATTAACTTGGGTTAAAACAATAATGTACTAAAAGCGAGTACATACAAGGTAGGCTAAGGCGATTTGGGTGTAACGATTGGTTTAAAGGTGACAATACTCTTCATTAATAGTTCGGCTTGACAGGAAAATTACGAGAACCGTGAAAACGGATAGGCTCAGAGGGTTGTACTAGGGGTATATTGCACTAAAAATGAGTGCATGGTAAGGGTGAGAGATAGTTACATGATCGGTGTGACCATAATAACATTTATAGGTTTAAAACATGGGTTAATCCTAGTGCCTCTTATCTAGAAAATCCTAATACTTACTATGCGGTCTCGGGATGCATCACAAAAACAAGTTCTAGAATTCAATATACTACCGGTACACTCATATAATTTAATACCGATACCAAGGCTCCAGAAAAGGCGACCTAGATCATACATACACATCTATAACGACGGAATAGACACATATGCCTGCATTCGAACCTTAACTCGAACAAGGTAAAGGTATAAACTATCTTGGGTATCAATAATGGATACCCACATTCCTAAAGATCTAAAGGCGAACCTCATATTTTTTGGGTGGAATTTTGAGGGTTTTTGTGCTAGTCATACACATACCTATCCATGAGACGCTATTAATACTCGGTTTTCGTCGGTATGTGTCATAAAAATTTTAAATTTGGGTCCAAATTACCTTTTTATGCTATGTTTCGATATATTACCCATCATTTTAAGGAACAAGCAAATGGCAAATGAGGGAATAGTTTCTAAGGCTTATTTTCCCCCTACACTTAAGTTGAACATTATCCCCAATGTTCTATAGAAGTACCCGTAAAAACGAATAAAGGGAAAAGAAAACAAGTAAAAGAAACTAGTACTCCCTTGGTTTGCTCAATAATGGAGAAGAAACATGCGATAACTGGTTAAATCGTCCTCCAAAAGTCGTCAAATGAAATTTCTAAGAACTTCCAAGCTTCTTCTCATCAAATATTACATGTAATCAAAGACAAAGACAACTACACCAAGCATAAAATCGGCGGGATAGATACATATACAATAAGAGTTTAAGGTTTTGACTCTACGAAAGCAGTAAAGATAGGATGAGAGTAATGATATAATCTTTGGTTTTTCTACAGGTTTACAAAAGAATTACATATTTTAAATGTTGCGCATTTGTTTTTCAGGAATACTAGAAAAATTCTGAATTTTTACATAGCTGGAGGAGCGATGCCGTCAGGATAAATCCTGACGCCGTCTCCAGCGTCTGTGAAAATTTCTTTTTCGTTTTTAATGAGAAATTTCCTGCACGCAATTTTTATAAGTCAAAACTAAAGAAATCACTACATAAAAAATTGGAGTTAGTCATTACAATCATATGACTCAAAATTGACGCGAATTAATCTAAACAATTTATTTTAAATGTTTGAATTGGGTTCTTAAAACCAGATATTTCCCCTATACTTATTTTGTTGCAAAATACCTTTGATTGCAAATAAGACGAAGTTACAAACAAACAAAGCATGATTACAACTAATTCAAACATAATAAAACAAACAATAAAGAGTTCAAACATAAGACACTCCTAATATGCGGGAAAGTAAATATTGGGTTGCCTCCCAAAAAGCGTTTTTCTTTATTTATGAGTCTTGTAGCTAGACTCTAATTCACACGTCCTTACGTGACTTCATGAATGCTCACATGTCCATGAATGAGCCATTCTTTCATACTTTCATCTACCTGGTATTCGGGACCTAGGTTCAAACAATTCTTGTACATAAATTTGTTCTTTTCGTACGCATTCTTAAACCTATTAGTTAGATCTCTTTGACTCAACACTAGGATGGGTGGAATCTTACTCCATGAAACATGCCCCCAACGCTTAAACTTAAGTATAGTGCAGGCCATATGGAATGTGTAATTATCAAAGATCCTTTTGAAAGACATTAGTCCCTTAGCGCAATCATATTCGAGTTTAGAGATTTTCCTAAAGGGTTTGCCCATCACGACTTCAGCTTTATCTATTAGAATAAACTCTCCTATGTCTTCCAAGACCACAAAATCCATGATGTAGGTGAAGCTGCCTACAAACACGTAGACATCCCTAACAATGGCTACTAAGTTTTTCCATGTAATTTCTAATTCTTCTACCATTATAGTGTTGTAGGCTTTACGCGTGATGATGTTTATTAGTAAGAAGGGGTCAAAGTAGGCAACAAACTTCCTAAATCCGATTATACATTAGAATTCCAGGTCATCCCCATCGAAACTATTAATTGCCTTTTCACGGCATAGCATTCCAACATTCTCGTACTCAATCAATTCATTAAGCACTTCATCGTTATCCGAATCATTATCTGAATGAGGAAAGGAAGAGACAAGAGGTGTGTCTACCGATTCATCATCGGACTCAAGGTCATTCATATTGGCCTCATTAGGATGATTGGCGAAGTTGCTAAGATAATTTTCAATACTCTCTAAGCGAGAGTCGACAAAGGCCAAAATTCTTTGTAGCTTGTGGAGCTCTTGGACGGCTTGTGCGCGCAGTGCAGCTGGTAGGACAGGACGATTACTGGTTGGTGGTGGATTCGCGTTCTCTATAATGAAGAATGGAATAGTCAATGAAGATTACAAACAAACACACAAAGAAAAGATAAACTACAAGAAAGCTAATATACGGAAATTAAATTCTTACTTGAAAGGATTCAAGCAAGTATAACTAAGTTAAACTATGATCAAAACCTAACTATTCCCTACGTAACGACACCAAAAACTTGATGCGGTCATCGTAGGACTTCAAAAAGAAGTTTTATAACTCCTTAGGCAGAGTACCTAACCGTTGTAGTAGTAGTATAGGCAAGACTCATGGGGTTGTTATCATTCTCTAAGAGAATAGGTTGGGAAAGCTTGATCATGGTCTAACAGAATTATAGGGGTTGAGAGAATATTTTTTTTGTGTTTTTATATTTTATAGAAATTAGGTAAATCTATGGTTTGAGAGGTTGGTTTGATAAACTACTAACTAAACTAATTAATAAACTAATCTACTGGTGATAACTTTATGATAATTAAATGTATTTACTTAATCATGTATTACTTATCAGATTGTTTCTCCTAATCCTGTTGCCTTGTCACACTTGTAATGTAATGTGTTCCTAAGTTATGAACGAATTACACGAATTCGTCGTCTATTTAATATTTTGTTAAGGCAAAACACAAGTAAGGTAGTATGAAGAATATTACAAGGCCCCTAAGAGTATATTAAATACGTGTGAAATATCTTAAGAGGGATCAACCATATAAGGGGCAAGGTAGTATGAAGACTATTACCCTATGGTATCCTTTCTACGCACTCGCATTTCCCGAGATGTGTCAACAGTGATACAGACAAAAGCTGGTTTTCTAAGGCCTAAAGCGCACATTCATCAACAAGAAGCAACAGTAAAAGGATCTACAGTCTGACTTTCATCCAATCATAAGCAAGTACAAAAGAGGGTTTAGCCTTGCATGTTATAAAGGAAGTAAGAAGATAAATCAATCACACAACACATAGACATATTGAATGATTAATAATAATTAACCTTACTTGAATTAAAACATGGATCCAAGGTAGTACAATGGGGTTTTGAGGCCCTATAAACAACCTATAAAGCTGCTACAAGGACTAGGGTTCGACCCCCTAAGTTATACAAAGTTATACCAAAAGTTACATACAAAAACCCTAAAATCGGTTTTGTATATATAGAGGTATCATGGCGACGGCGTCGCGTTATCTTCCTGACGCCATCGCTACGTGGATGATTCTAGATCCTCTTTAAGTCAGCCACGTCCTAACGCCGTCTCCAAATTCCAGACGCCGTCACTAAATAGATCACGACGTTGTCGCTTTATGATTGTGACGCCGTCTCCACGTTCTATAAGCAATACTTCTTCAAGGATTTGGTGTAGGTCCGTAATCTCGTCCGTTTCTTTTCCAAATGAGCCCAAGTCACGTGTATTTCCTCCAAATGCTATCCAAGTGCTAAAAACCTAAAAACAAACGATTAAGCACATAATCTGGGCATATTTGCATGATTTAAGGGGTTAAATGACCCCGAAATAGTGTACAAAATGACACCTTATCACATACACAATTTACAAACCTTTGAACCAACATTTATACTTACATAAACCTATGATCTCACCAACTTTATGTTGACATTTTAAAGCATGTTTTTCTTAGGTAAATAAGATGCTTGACTTAACTAATGTGCAACGGAGTCTAGACTTTTCAAGAATACATTCATTGATTTCTACAAATCAAATCTCGTTGTATTATTTCTTGTGTTTCACTGTGATGCAAACTTCAGGACAAATGTTATATCAAGTTCAATTTATGGAAAATAAACGAGATAATTTTTTTTCAAACGACTCATTTAGAGGTTGTTCTCTCTTATCTTGTGCAATGGTATTATGAAGTAACACTCCCGGACATACTTTCTGTTGCGACCCATTTTGGGGTTGTTACTTACTTAATTGGCTACCTCGCCAAATCATAGACGTTTACTTTTTTTATTAGAACCGCTCATATTCATCATCGCCACATCAAGCAAACGATCATTTGGTGAGACATAAGATATAAACAGTGATTGTTAAATGTAGCGTAAGAGCCAACTACATGATAAGGGTTTCGTCACTCTCATGTGTGCCTAATTATAAGCTATCTTCTTAACGTTGGCACGCGTGACAGTGAAAAACCCTTATCCCAAGCACGGCGTAACATCATATATAGCATACGTAATTCCAAGAACAACAAACAAAAATCAATCAGCGTCAGATCTAGCATGGCTGCAAGCACACTATCATGTTGTCATGCCAAAAGTCGGGTCACTACCAGCTTTCACAATCCAGCAACCTATTATGGATGCAAAGCAATTAATACATAAACGCAATAGTTTCTTCGTTATGTGCGACACGTCATGGTTGCAAGCATAACGTGATGTTGCCCTGCCAATTCAGGCACCAACACTTGTCGGTTTTAAATGATTATGTGGCTCAGAGAAGTGTCTAAAGCACTCTTATTCATCATCGCCTAGTTAAGGTATCATATAATACATGCCAGGGCTGCAAGCATAACTTGATGCTGCCTCGCCAATGCACGTGCCAACAGTTATACATTTTGAAGGATCAATTGCCTTGGAAAAGTGTTTAAATTGATACAAAAAAACTGATAGGCTTGGATAATAGGAAAAGGCTCTAAGAAATTTAAAGTTTGTCATGGCTGCATACATCATCAGTAGCCTAGCCAAGCAACATACTTTAATTTCTTCCACTGAAGCCACTTATATTCATCATTTCCTTATGAGTCAAACTACATAATAAGATTTTATCACACATGCGTATGTTCCTTATTTAAACAATCAGATAGCAAAAGATATTTAGCAGTTGCATACATAATGTTGTTATGCCCTGGTGATGTGCGTGGATTGTAACACAAAAGTTTTACAATCCCATAGACAGTGTACCTAATCGATTTAGTATAGTATAGGCAAGACTCAGGGGTTGTTATCATTCTCTAAGGGAATAGTTTGGATAGGCTTGAATCGAATGTCACTAAGGTTTAAGGGTTACGAGAAGATTATTTTTGTATTTTTATATTTTTTAGAAAGCAAGTAAAATCTTGAGTTTTGAAGGGGGTTTGATTTAAACTAATTAACTATCAATCTAATTCTAATCTAATATAACTATGTGGAAACTCGTATAGGTAAACAAACGTGCTCACTTAATCATGCACTACTCCTTAGATTGCTCTTCCTAATCCTATTGCCCATTACCCTTACGATGTAATGTGTAAGTATTTCCTAATTCACAAGCGAATTACACGAACCCACTTTCTATGCAATATTCCGTTAAGACAACGCACAAGTAAGTTAGTATGAAGACTATTACAAGGCTCCTAAGAGTATATTACACGCATTTAAACACTTAAAAGGTGATCAACCTTATTAGAGCAAGTTAGTATGAAAACTAATATGAAGGTATCCTTTCTACACAATCATGTTTCCCTAGATGTCTTCGCATTCAATAGAAGCTAGTTTACTAGAGCCTAACACGCACACCACCAACAAGAAGCAATAGTAAAAGGAATTACAAACTAAGTTTCATGCAATCATAAGCAAACAATAATAAATTTAGCTTAACATGTTACTTGAAAGCGAAGAACAATTAATCAAACAATACATAGACATATCGAAAGATTAAAGGGATAGAATAACTTCACTTCAATAAAACATGGAGTAATCGTGGATACAATAGGGTTATAAAACCCTAAAAACGACTGAAACAATGAATAAAATCGTTCCCTAAGTATTCCTCACGAATTCCACAATTAAAACTCAAAAACTAGGGTTTGTATATATAGGAAAAATTTCGTGACGACGTCACTTGTTAATTGTGACGTCGTCAGCCCGTGAATCTTCTTCGGGCTTATTCTGAGTCGGTTACTTTGACGGCGTCAGAAAGGATTTTGACATCGTCCCTTGTGTGTTATGACGGCGTCATGAGAAATGTTGACGCCGTCTCCAAACGCTGTAAACTAAAACTTGAGTATCTTCGAGTAATGTTGCAATCTTATCCCGTTTCTTCCCAAATTGAGTCCAAGTCACGTGTATTTCCTCTAAATGCAATCTAAATGCTAAAAACACAAAAAGAATGAGTAAGCACATATTTTGAGCATATTTGCATGATTTAGGGGGTTAAATGACCCTAAAAAAGTGTATAAAATGACACCTCATCAAATACCCCTAAACTTGAGATTTGCTTGTCCTCAAGCAAATGAGCTTTTCTACCTAGTCAATACCAATATCAGGTGCATTTAACTTACTCAATAAAGATAATTCACGGCACAACCAATTAGAACTTGTAATTAAAAGCACGAAAATTATATACTAGCACCTCACATAAGTGTTTGGATTCTCTCTTTCTCTCAAGTGTATAATGAATTATAGCAATATGGGAAACAGGAAAATAACACTCATTACCTGCCATAACACATAAATTACCATAGGCTTGATAAAGGATCAAACCTCCATCGCACTGGCGTAAGCACCTAGGAATTACTATCAAAGAGGTCTTTCAAAGGGTTGTGATGTATAGGTGTAGGGTAAAGGAAACACGTTTGGGGATATTTGGGGAATTTACTAGCGGCAAGTCAATCATTCACAAAAATACATGTATAAGGCGTTGCTAAGCCAAGACTCGACCACACTAGGACCAAGATATACAAACTCTACATCAAACACTTTCTTTTCTTTTCTCGACACTTTCTTGAACATAAACATAAATATAAGCAAAATGGCAGCCCGTATCATATATTTTTTCTTTTTTTTTCAATTTTTTTCTATACACTTTGCCCTGCCATATGTTGAAACATAAATAGTACATGATTTGGGGTTTATAAATGCACCCCTACACTTTAGTTTTTAATACTCAATACATAAACTAACTAACTACCCGAATTAGAAGGATCAACAAACATGGAGTATAATAAGCTCGTATAGGGGTAATCATTTGACTTTTTCCCCATTTCTCCATAAAATAAAAACTACCATGAATCTCAATCGTCCCAAAACTGTATACACTAACAAAAGACTTGACTTAGCAACCATGTACTTAAGTAAATAATTAACTAGGGTTTACAAATGTGATAACAATAATGTAATAAAATGAGTACATACAAGGAAGGCTAAGGCGATTTGGGTATAACATATAGTAGGTTATAAACAATGCTCTTCATTAATAATCCAGAATCCACTGGAAAAATTTACGAGAACCGCAAAAAGGATAGGCTTGGAGGGGTGTACTAGGGGTATCTTACACTAAAAATGAGTGCATAGCAAGGGTGTGGGGGTAGTTATATGATCGAGGAGACCATCATAACAAATACAAAATGCAAAAAGAAAATATCCTAATGCCTCTTATCACTTAGCAAGTCCTAATCACACGAATGCAATCTCACTTTTAGTCTCGAGATGCATCACTAAAACAAGTTCTAGAATTTAATATACTAGCGGTACACTCTCATGATCCTAACCGATACCAATGCTCTAGAAAAAGCGATAAAACCACACATGCTCGCCTAAATTCATGAACGTAACACATATGATTGCTCAAATCCTTAACTCGAGGAAGCTTAATTAAAACTATCTAAGCACCAAACATAGGTGCTTTTTAATCTCTAAAGATCTAAAGGCGAACCTCACATTTTTGGGGTGAAATTCTTGAGTGGTAGGGTTTTGTGCTAGTCATATAACTCCCATCCAATGAGAAGTTATTAATACTAAGTTTTAATCGGTATGTGCCATAATTTTTTTTTAATTTTGGTCAAAATTACCGTCTACCCTACGTTTCAGTATATTACTCATCTTTTTAAGGACAAAGCAAATGCAATTGAAGGAATAGTTTCTAAGGTTTTTATTTTCTCCTACAATTATTTTGAACATTGTCCCCAACGTTCTACAAGTACCCAAAAAATAAATAATAGGGAAAATAGGAAAAGCAAAAGAAACTAGTACTCTCCTGGTTTTGCTCAATATTGGAGAAGAAACAAGATAAATCGGCTAAATCGTCATCTCAGAATCATCCATATAAAAATCCAAAGAACTTTCGGGCTTCTCCTTATCAAATATAACATTCTAATCAAAGACAAGAAACAACTATACCAAGCATAAAATCCACGGGTAAATGATATACAACCCTGTTAATTGTGAATTAAAATCCTAATAATGTAATAAAGATAGAATGAGTGTACTAATGTAATCGTGGCTTTCTGCAAAAATTAGGAAAATTGCAAAAATTACACAAAAATAAATTTTCAAAAATTCAAAAAACGGGAAAAAAATTTGAATGCAGGCTGGAGACGCCGTCAGGAAGGGTCAGTAAAAATTCTTATTTCATTTTCTTGGAAAAATTTTGCACAATAATCCTATTAGTTATTTCTTGGAAAAAATTTCTGCATATGCCACAAAAACGATTAGTACAAACATATGACTCGAAACAAACACATGACACAAGACACGAAATTAAACTAAACTATTTATTTTATATGTTTGAAATGGTTCTTAGAAACCGAATATATTTCCCTACACTTATTTGATGCAAAATACCTTTGATTGCAATTAAGACGGGGTCAAAGACAAAACAAAGCATGATCACATTTAATTCATACTGTAACACCCCCAAAAATATAACAACGCAGCGGAATACCACTTGGGGTGCTACTTCATAATACACAGCGCTAGATACGCCTCTCAATAAGCGATTTTCATTATTTACGAGTCTTGTAGCTAGACTCGGAGTCACATGCCTTATGTGACTCCTCCTTCGTTACTCACATCACTGCCACCATTCATAGATGCAGAAGAGCTATCATCAAACACTTTACTTCTCCATTGGTTGAATCCCATTTCTTTCTCTTAATGGTACTTGATTCTTTCCTCCCATTCCAAAGTTTACCTACTCATAATATTTTTAGGGGGTATAGGAATTATGTCTTCTTCGGTCTTTCTTTTGATTTTACAAGGGGACTCAGGGATCTTAATAAATTTATCTTATTATTGCCAAATTTTAGAGTTATTGTTACCTTGTCAAATCTAATCTTGGCCTTAACTGATGTTAAGAATGGTGTTCCTAAAATGAAGGGCTTGTTCTCATCTTCCTCTATGTCTAAGACTATGAAATCCACTAGGAACACATAGCCAGCTATATTAATCAACACGTCTTTAGCTATTCTAAGGGGTAAGTATATGAGTGACTAGCTAGGAAGAGTCTAATGTCGGTCCCTATAGGTTTTCCGTTGGTTAGTCTATTGTAGATAGATATGGGCATGACGTTCACATCGAATCCTTGGTCGATTAAGGCATTCACATATTTTAATCTTCCTATGCTATATGGTATCATAAAATTGCCTCCCATGTCATCTTTTTTAGCTAACTTTTTCTTAAGAATTGCGTTGTGTAACACCCCCAAATTAGGTCGCAGCGGAATAAGGGTCCGGGGCGTGTTACTTCATAGATCAATAACACAAGATATA
>BQNB010010491.1:22245-40928 GCA_026074375.1 Tanacetum coccineum | reverse complement strand
ATTTGGCAGTTTTTGTCTGTTTTTGGGTCATTTAAGCTCGTTTTTAGAGGTAAAAGATATGTGTAATTAAGCACTTATCAATGGGCTCAACTAGGGTTATCGCTACTTAGGCAACACGTAATCATAATATAAAACTTAACCACTTATGTCCAATTATAAAACATTTCATGTTTCTCACCCCAAAACTTGTAAAACAAATCATGTAAAACGTGGGGCTATGAACTCACCGCAGCAGTGAAGTGAATGAGTAATAATCGAGTAAGTGAAATAACGAGTCACGAACGAATCCGAAGGCAGCCTAATCAAACATAGGTCGTATAAGTACTATGCACTTTGATAACTAATATAATATACAATCCTATATAGCTCACCACCATCTATTTGTAATTTAAAAATCGTTGTTATAAAGTGAAAACGTTTATAATTATCGTTTTGGTAAAACTAGCATAACTTTCCCGTTTTAAACCTGTTTCTCACGTTTCTTACGTCCACGTCTTCGTATTAAGATGATAATAAAAATATTACATTTTTATATTTTATAACCTTCTGATGAATAGTACTTTAGTGTTTATGACGTTTTATAAATTAACTTTTATAAATTTAATTGTCGTAAAACCCGTAAATGCAACAACTTATTCGTTTTAATCCTGATTTTATCGATTCCTTCGAGCACGTCTTCGCTATTAAAATTATCACATTTTTATAAAGTGGGGTCTGCTGATGAACAATAATTTTTACTGTTCATAGTTTATAAAATTACTTTTATAAACTTTAATTATCGTAAACGTCGTATTTTATTTGTTTTAGCTCCGTTTTTAGTAATTCTTTCGAGCACGTTCTCGTAATTGAAAGTTCTATTTATTTATGAGGTTTACAAAAATAAATGTTTCTGTCGTGAACAGTAAATTTTATAAAAATGGTTTTATAAAAGTATTTTTATTCATTTTAAGTATATAAACTCGCGTAATTCATAACTTCTTCGTTTTTAATCAAAAAATTACGTTTCTTATTGTTTTGGAATCCTAACAATATGTACAATCTATGAAAAATACTAAACTTTCTGTTTTAGAAGTATATTATAACTTGCTTTTATAAAGTTTATTTTATAAACCGGTATTAATGTAAATCGTGTTTTTATCGTATCTTTTTCGTTATTAATCCGTTTTTTGAGTTTCTTACCTTTTTGGAATCGTCATGAGACGTATTATTTTTATAAAAGGTCAAACCCACTGTTAGAAATTCAAAATCCAAACAGCCCCTTTGTGTTAAATATGTATACTTTTATATAAAGCTTGTTTTATGTACTTTTTACTTTTGTAAATTACCACAAGTATTTTATACCATAAATATTATATGTGATACATATAATAATGTCCAATAGTCCATCCTTTGTCCTCATAAGTCCATGATAATAAGATTTACAAGATTAACAAAATATATACACTTTTACTTGTAGTTTATTATGTAAATCCTTAATAACCCTAATCTTGCATTAACACTTTTTAAGCTTAACCAAGATTGTAAAACACTTATGTATCCAGTTATAACCTCATAATATCACCCATATAACATGTGTATAAGTGTAAAAATTCACAATCACAAGTAAAAATACGTTTTAAATGTTTAAAAGTAACCTAATGGTGATTTTGCTATATAACATCATATTAACATAAAATCACGAAAATGAAAAGATTAGGGTGTTAGATAACCTTAGTGTGATGGAATGATGAAAGGGAAACAAATCACACCCTTGTGATTTAAACCCTTGGCTTGAAATTATGGAATGAAAACCCTAATTTTCCAAATAAAAACCCTAGCTTCCTTTCTTGCTTCAACCCTTTTGAAGGTTTAACCAAGCCTTGTAATCACCTTAGTATAGCTTAGATATGATGTGTGAATGTTTGTAATATTGGTGAAATAATTTGTATTGATGTTTCTTGGTGGTTTAATCCTTGCTGTGGCCAAATAAGGAAAATAAGAGAAAGAAAGATTGATTTACTTAAGTGTTGTGTTGTATGTATGTTATTACTTGTAGTACATGAGATATATATGTACTAAGCTAGTCACATGAAGTATTTTAAAGACCAAATGGTCAAGGAGGGGGGGGGCAAGATTGGAGACAAAAGAGAGGGAATTAAGGTAATAGTTCGTCAAGGTTACTATGTATGAGCTAGGTTTAGCTTGTACATGGTCTTGGTTATTAATGGTGATGTCTTTATGTTCCCATATGTGTATATCATCCCATGGAAATGAGGAATTATGCTAACTAAATATCTTGGCAAGGGAAATCAATGTATAAGTTGTAGTTTTCTTTATTAAAAGTGTAAGTCTTGGAATTTATATGTCTTGGTTGCTTCCTACATATATATGGACGTGTATATGTATATGCATATGGGTAAAGTTTTGGAAACTTTGGTCATTGAAAATAAAAATAAGCATTTGTTGAAGCGTAGATTAATTAATGTGATTCTGGGTATGCCTAAACGTACTTTATCGTGAAACGTAATAAATTTACGTAACCAATAAAAATAAATGAACAATGTTGATAATTATCCTCAAAATAATTACTTAACCCTTGCTTGATGTAAACATTTAATTGTTTGATGCCCGTTTACATTGAATGATCATTTTTAGTTTACACGATTTAACTTAACGATTACGATTAAAAGCAAACGCGTACAATACTAAAAATACTTAGTGAATTTATTGACAACGTTAATGACCCTAAAACACAGGGTTTTATAGTCTCCCCCCGTTAAGTGAGCCTTGTCCTCAAGGCTTAAGACGCGGCACTTGACGATGATGCGGTCTTTGTGAAGATGTGTGGATATTTCTTCCTGAATTGATCTTCGCGTTCCCATGTGAACTCAGGACCTCCCCTAGAGTTCCATCGAACCTTGACTAATGGAATGCGGCTTCGCTTCAACCGTTTAACTTCACGGTCCTTGATTTCTACTGGCTCCTCGACAAATTAAAGCTTGTCATCAAAGTGAAGTCCATCTAACGGAACGGCTAATGGTTCGTCGGCATGACACTTTTTCAAGTTGGATACATGAAATGTATTATGAACCCTGCTTAGCTCTTCAGGAAGCTTAAGCTTGTATGCAACGGATCCAACCTTTTCCAACACCTTGAATGGTCCAACATACCTAGGGTTCAACTTCCCCCGTTTGCCAAAACGTATGACCCCTTTCCAAGGCGAAATTTAAGTATAACTTTATCCCCAACTTGAAATTCCATCGGCTTACACTTTAAATCCGCGTAACTCTTTTATCAATCGCGAGCAGATTGCATTCTCTACTTGATTTGAATGATCTTCTCAGTTGTTTCTTGAACTATTTCTGGACCAGTAAGTTAAACTTTACTAACCTCGGCCCAACAAACGGGTGAACGACACTTTCGACCGTAAAGTGCTTCAAATGGTGCAGCCTTGATGCTAGTGTGATAGCTATTGTTATACGAGAACTCGACTAATGTCAAATGGTTAACCCAACCCTTTCCAAAGTCGATTGCAGAAGCACGCAACATATCCTCGAGAGTTTGAATAGTCCTCTCGCTTTGTCCTTCTGTTTGTGGATGGTATGCAGTACTCATATCCAAACTAGTACCCAAAGCATTCTGAAGTGACCTCCAGAAATTTGATGCGAACCTAGGGTCACGATCACAAATAATCGAGAGAGGTATTCCATGCCTCGTGACCACCTCCTTTAGGTACATTCTTGCAAGTTTATCCATCGGATCCGTCCCTCTCGTCAGTACAAAGATTGCGGACTTAGTGAGTCGGTCGACAATCACCCAAATGATGTTGTAACCTTGTGACGACTTAGGAAGCTTCGTGACAAAATCCATAGTGATGTTGTCGCACTTCCATTGAGGTATATCGGGTTGTACCAACAATCCTGATGGCCTTTGGTGTTTTGCCTTGACATTGGCACAAGTCAAACATTTGCTAACATAGGTGGCGATGTTTGCCTTCTTATTGGGCCACCAATATAGCTTTTTCATGTCTTGGTACATCTTTTCAGAACCCGGATGGATAGAATACTTTGACTTATGGGACTCGTCACTGTCCTCAAATCACCATAGCATGGTAACCAACTCCTGCCATTGAAGCATAGAGTTCCATCCCTCCTCAGTAGTCCCTCCACCCCCCCATCAAACCCTCGCAGCCCACCGCACCCTCCCCCCCGCCACCCACTCCCACCACCCCCCACCACCGCACTTCCTCCGTCAACCGCCCCGCACGGGGTTCCAACTTTTCCATCCTAAGCTTCTCCGGATCTTTAGAATTTTCATCCAACATGCCTCCAACATCTTCGTTCTTGATGTTCTTTGGTTTCCGTGCTTCAATTTAAGCATCCAAAATTTGTTTGGGGAGATTCAAACCTATAGTCATGACTAAGGCTCAAACCCTTAATGGTGGCTCTCGTTCCTTCCAGCTCAAGGCGTCAGCGACAACATTTGCTATCCTTTGGTGATAACGAATCTCGCTATCGTAAGTAATTCTAACCAACGACGCTGCCTCATATTCAGCTCCTTTTGATTAAGAATGTGTTGTAGACTCTTGTGATCCGTAAACACCGTACACTTGGTTCCGTACAAATAGTGTCTCTAGAGTTTCAAAGAAAACACTACCGCTCCAAGTTCCAAATCATGAGTCGTATAGTTCTTCTCATGAATTTTCAGCTGGCGTGATGCATAAGCAATCACCTTCTCTCTTTGCATCAACACAGCGCCCAAACCTTTGATCGAAGCATCACAGTATACGATAAAATCTTCGCTTCCTTCAGGTAAAGCCAGAATTGGTGCACTACACAACTTCTGCTTCAACAGTTGGAACGCTGTTTCTTGTTTGTCACCCCACTCAAACTTGACCTTCTTCTGAGTGAGCTTGGTCATTGGTTTGGCAATCTTCGAAAATCCTTCGATGAATCTTCGATAATACCCAGCAAGACCTAAAAATTGACGAATCTCCGTTGGTGACTTAGGAGATGCCCAATCTTTAATGGATTCGATCTTGGCAGGGTCCACGTGAATACCCTGGCTGTCAATCACGTGACCGAGGAACTGTACTTTAGGAATCCAAAATTCACACTTGGAAAATTTGGCATACAACTCCTCTTTCTTAAGCAACTCTAAGATTAACTTAAGGTGCTCTTCGTGTTCTTGCTTGTTCTTCGAATATATCAGAATATCATCAATAAAGACAATTACGAATTTATCCAAATATGGTTTGCACACCCGATTCATAAGGTCCATGAATACGGCAGGTGCGTTTGTCAAACCAAATGGCATAACTTGAAATTCATAATGGCAATAACGGGTTCTAAAAGCGGTCTTCAGAATGTCTTCTTCTTGAACCCTCAGTTGGTGATAAACTGACCTTAGGTCACTCGACCCTTGAAGCTGATCAAATAAATCATCAATTCTTGGGAGCGGATAACGGTTCTTCACCGTCAGTTTATTCAATTCCCGGTAATCAATGCACATTCGAAACGATCCGTCCTTCTTCTTGACAAACAAGACCGGAGCTCCCCAGGGTGAGGAACTAGGTCTTATAAAAGCTTTGTCAGATAGTTCTTTTAGTTGCTCCAACAACTCTTTCATTTCAGAATGTGCCAATCGATAAGGCACCCGAGCTACGGGTGCAGCACCAGTTATCAAATCGATTTGAAATTACACTTGTCGAGTCGGAGGATGACCCGGCAAGTCCTTAGGGAATACATCAGGAAAATCCCAAACGATTGGTACGTCCTCAAGTCGCTTCTTCTTTGACTTGTCTTCCGTCTCCTTTGTATTAACGTTTGCCAAAAAGACTGGACATCCTTTTATCATGTATTCTTGTGTTTTGGTGTACGAGATAATGTGCAGACGAGCCTTGTGTCCCTGGTTGCTTCCGTCACCGTGAACAATTAATGTTTCATTTCCCTAGGGGATACGAACAATGGAACACGAACGATCTTTTCGTCACAAAAATGATGCCTGGTGATCGAGTCGCCACCAATCCAGTACTACGTATGACGTTGATTCTGCCAAATTCTATGGCATTAAAGTCGAATGTTGAAAGGGTGATTTAGTAAATTCTCTAATGGCGAGCAAATTTGATAGCGAATTGTCCTAGGGCGACCAGTGATGTGTCTCAGCCTTTCGGCTTAGGATTTGTCATAAGATGATGTCGACTTTATAGTAAGATGGAGTGAAGGTCTGCTTAGTTGCTATGGTTACTAATTCAATTTCTTGGAGTAAAACACGATATAAATAATACGCACAACAAAACATGGAAAAATGATATAAGTAGGAAATTGTTTTCTTGACAAGAAGTTTTTAGAGTGACTACTCTCAGCATGGATTGGTACTTTCCTAAATTATACATAGTTGATCAGGCCATGTATAATTGAGGATTAACGATGCATTGCTCATTTTTGTCAAAATAGTGTTATGATTTCATGATATTCGTGAGAGTAGTTTGCAAGAGTAAATAAGGAATCTAAGTTAATATTGACGAAATTTTCATAATACGATAATTTGATAGATAATTTAAAGTCATTCGTACAACGGAAATTTAAGAGAAACACAACGAGAACTCCTAAGGAGATAAAGTTTAAGATAGTTCCAACTTAGGGTTTACTAGGCAAAGCGAGACAACTTTCTCTTTTAAGCTTCGATCTCATCCTCAATGTTGTTAAGGTCTTGTTTGGTTTCTCCTCCTCCAAAGGCATGCACCACTCCACGTGCTTCCATACTTCCAGCTTGGTTTCCATGGTTTTGATTCTTCAGCTCTGGGCAATCCCTCTTGTAGTGTCCTAGACCTCCACACTCATAACAGGTAAGAGTTCGTTGATACTCAGCAGCAGGTGTTCTACAATTCTGGGCCAGATGGCCAATTTTCTTGCATATGTTGCACTTGGGTGCACACTGACCCTTATGATGTAATATGCACTTGGTGCAGCAGGTAAGGTTCCACATACTTTTCATAACCAATTCCCATACTTTACAGTGCACGGTCCATTGTGGTGACATTTGCACTTGTTGCATAGAGGTAGGGACCCAGCATATTTCTTGTTGTTTGGCCCAACAGCGTGTGCCCAAAACACCTTATGCCCTTTGTGTTGTTGGTTAGAGCTTCCATTGTGGTCGCTTTCCCACTTCCTTTTGTTGCTAGCATTTCCTGCTACTTTGTTTTCTTGCTGTTTGGTTTGGTTTATTGACTCGTAAATAGCAATAGCCTCGATAGCATTAGCCACTCGCCGGGCTACAATCTGCTCAATTTCCTCGACACTCATCCCTTGATTAACAGTTGCCATTGTTCTTCAAAGCATAAGAAATTATAATACCCGTTAGATTTCATACAATCATAACGTGACATGACATATGAACAATAAATAAAATGGGATCACATCACATAGTGAAATATAAAACCAACACGAGATCGACATGACATAATACATCCATTCCATATATAATCTAGAAACATACATGATCTGTTTGGTACAAAATGATTCCCTACTGCTAGGTTACAAGATGAATATAACCTAAAGCCCTAACTAGCCGAGAGTACCCCTAATACTCACTTAGTAGGCTATACATGATAGCTAAACAGAAACAAAAGATCTATAGTAGTCTGCTAGCTGAGGAGTAAACCCAAAAACTTAGCATGCTATATAGTTATTGCTACAATATGATAGAAAGGTAAACCTAGGCACTACTACCAGTGTCCTCTAAGGTACACGCGTGCTCCAGCCTCCAAGGCCTGGTACGTATGATATGCTCAATAGCACGATCATCTGCGTCCTGAACACTATAAGCCACTCGAGGCGATATGCTTGAGTTCTCAACACTATAATCCGTAGTCTCTAGTGCCACTGCTGTAAGCCTCAGACCTAGCCAAGGCCTGACGGGTCTCGATGCTCTCTTGCTCGTAAGCAAGCCTCTCTCTCCTCAATATCTCAATCTCAGCTCTCACAGCAGCCCGGTCCTCCTAGGCCTCCTGATGTCGTGAATAAAACACCAAACTCTCTCTCTCCTACGAACATCTACCTGGTAACTGACCCTCAGGTTGACCACCTCTACGGTGGCCATAGTCCTTCTCTTAGTATCTCGAACCCTGGTATCCCACATGTCACAAAACTTTGATCAGAACCTTGCGAGCATAGTAGATCCTGCTGTCAAGCAACAGCAACACAGACGCGCCTCCCCAACTCAATAACCCTAGGGTGAGGAGCAGTAAGTAAGTTAGCGCTCTTTGAGGTTGGCGTGTCAGCCTCGTTAATGTTAGCTCTTATGGCAAGTGGAATGGTGCAAGTAGAGGTATAAGGTAACAAATGTGGCGTCCCTTCAGGACAGTAGTGAATGATATATCGGATGTTGCTCGTAGCTCTCCCTGAGCCATGGATGCTCTAGTATGTAGGGGTCGGATAAGTGTAGGTAGAAAGGATGGTGGTGGTAGTGGCGGTGTAGGTGCAGAAGCAACCTCAGTAATGTATGGCTCTATAGGTGCTTCATCCTCAGCTGGCACTAAATCCTCAGGGTGCTCAGGCTCAGGAATGTACTCTGGATACAATATCCTCTAGCTCTATAAGATCAGGTACATACCTAAAAGGACGTGGTACCATGCTCCAACAACTGTCAGGGCAGCCATCCTCCGAAGATCCTCAGATTGGATACTCTAAAGAGCGTGCCTTATAATAAGCTAGAGTGGACGGAAGTATAGGTAACCGCGGAATCAGACGACATAACTGCTGTAACAAGCAAAAATAACTTATATAACTATATTATATAAGACTGGTATGTATGACACGTAAAATATAAATACGTAACAATAATGAATGCCATCTAGTATAACCAACTAATGCAACAACTAGAGTATGTATGAATGTATGCACGTATGTATGCCCCGTGCAAACCCCTTTGTGTGTATGCAATGTTTAAAAAGGTTTATAGTCCAGCAAAAATATTTGACCTAGTTCTCTATAACCTTGGCTCTTGATACAAATGTGTAACACCCCCAAATTGAGTCGCAGCGGAATGAGGGTCCGAGGCATGTTACTTCATAACCAATAACAAACACATAGATAATATAGAACGACCAAAAAAGTCCGTTTAAAAAAAACCGATACATTGGAGATTTAACAAAGTATTTGTTTACATAAACGCGAGCTTCACTTGTTCACTGTACAAATTACAAAAATTTCAAGCAAGCCATAACAATTATCCAAAATTGTAATGCGACAAAATCTTTAATGCATGATATCCAAATCAAAACTACCAATGTATCCCTTGCACCTCGTGCTTATTGACCTCCTGAAAAACATTGCTTTAAAACGTCAACAATAATGTTGGTGAATTCATAGGTTTGATAAATCGTTTATTATAAGGACCACAAAAAAGATTTCCGCAAGTGTAATGATAAATGCAACAGATGCAGAACATCATATAAATGTAAATACTTGCCCTAGATCAGTAAACAGGGGGGGGGGGGTGGGAAAAAAAAGCTCATGCCAACTAGAACTCGACATAAATTGAATACCATATAAATGGACGCTACATTGCCCGTAGATGAAGTTCTAACCCACAACATCCTTTATTCAGACATGGTATATTTACGTTCGATGTCCAGTGATAGCTAAATCACCCGAACGGGAATGTCAATCACAATAGATCTATTCATAACATTCGCGCTCATAATCTAGTAACTAAAAATTCATGATAATGGGCTCAACTAAGGTTATCGCTACTTAGGCAACACGTAATCATAATATAAAACTTATTCACTTGTGTCCAATTATAAAAAACAGTGCATGTTTCTCACCCCAAAAACTTATAAAACAAATCATGTAAAACGTGGGGCTATGAACTCACCTTGAGTGAGCGAATATCAAGTGATATCACAAGAAAATAGCTCACGGAACGATGAATGATGCAACCTCAATCCAATATAGGTCGTAAAAGTACTAAAACACATTGGGTAACAACTAACCATGTATAGTTTCTATATACAATCACCATCAAATGTTTTAGTGCAAACCAGATTATAAAAGTGAAATCGTTTATAATACACTTTAGTAACAATGGCATAACTTTTACGTTTCAATGACCCGTTTCTCTTTGCTTTCTATGTCCGACGCTATCGATTAAGACGAGTTATCAAAATTTGACGTTTTCATAGTTTTAGTCCTCTGATGAACAGTGATTTTTACTGTTCAATAACAAGTTATAAACTTATTTTATAACTTTAAATTAACGCTACAAACCCGTAAATGTTGTAATTTTTAATTCGTTAAAGCTTCGTTTTTTTTTAGCGATTTCTTTCGATACGTCTTCGTTATTGAAAGTTCCATCAATTTAATAATGTTTTCAAAATATATGTTTCCTGTCATGAATAGAAATTTTACTGTTCATAAGTTTATAAAATTACTTTCATAAACTTAATTTAATCCGTGATACGCCGTATTATATTTCGTTTTAGCTCATTTTTAGTAATTCTGTTCGAGCAACGCATCTCCGTAATTTGAAAAGTTCTATTTATTTATGAGGTATATAACAAAAACAAATGTTCCGATATGAACAGTAAAATTTTTTATAAAAATAATTTTATAAAAGTATTTTTATATATTTTAAGTATATAAACTCGCGTAATTCATAACTTCTTCGTTTTAATTGAAAAATTACGTTTCTTATTATTTTGGAATCCTAAAAATATGTGTGATTTAATAAAAATACCAAACCTTCAGTTTGTAGAATTTTTTTAACAAGTTTTTATAAAAAATCTTTTATATCTCCGGTTATTATCGTAAAACTCGTAAACTACGTATCTTTTTCGTTATTAATCCGTTTTTCGAGTTTCTTACCTTTTTGGAATCGTCACGAGGTGTACTATATTTATAAAATGTAAAACCCACTGTTTAAAATTCGAAACCAAACAGCACTTTTTATAGCTTTTATATAATTAATTATATACTTTTGTTTTACATTCTTTCAACTAATTAAAATACCATAATTTCCTCACAAGGTCTTTTTATATCATATGTTTTACATATAATAGTGTCCATAGGTCCATAATTGTCCAAAAATGTCCAAGAAATCACAAGATCCATTTGTGTACACACTTATTTATATAAGAACTTTCATAAGTATACTTTAACTACTAGTTTATACATGAACTTTTTATACTTTAACAAACATGATACCATACTTATAATCCCATTATATCATGATATTATCAACTACATAACATATGTAAAAGTGTTCAAAATCATAATCACAAGTAAAAACTCTTTTTACATGTTTAAAAGTCCTAAATGGTGATTTTTGCTATAAAGAACTTATATACACATAAAATGATAAATATAAAGACATAAAGAGTTTTAGATGACCTTATGATGATGTATGATGATAACCAACACAATCTAAACCCTTGTTTAGATGAAAAACCAAAGCTTACAAGCTTAGAAAACCCTAATTCCAATAGAAACCCTAATCTTGCTTTATCCTTGCTTAACCCTTGTAAATGCCTAAACCAATCCTTCTAACCACCTTGGGACATCTTAGATATCATGTAAGAATGTGTGTAAATGTTATATATAAAATTTGTATGAATTTAATGTGTTTTGGTTGTGTAGCCCGTGGCTTACGCGAAAGAAAGAGAGAAAAGATAAACTTTTCACCTTAGGAAATGAAGTGTATGTGTTTACTTATCTTGTTGCTAGCTTATATATGTCAAGACTTAGTCAAAGAATGCATAGAAAGTCTTTGGGACACAAAGAGGGTTCCAAAAAAGTCTTTGTCAAAAGAAAGGAATTATGGCTAGGTTTAGCAAGTGATGTAGCAAAAACCAAGTGGTAGAAATGGAAGATATTTATTTTGCATCTTCATCCCATATCTTGGTTTTATATGTATATAATAGTGATTTAATTTTTGTAAATTTTGAGTATTGTGTATAATTGTAGGTATTTGTGAAGCGTAAGAAAAGTTTTTGGTGGTTCCGGGTATGCCTAAACGTATTTTATCGCGAAACGTAAACAATTTACGTAACCAATAAAATAAAATGAACAAAGATAATAATTATTCTCAAAATAATTACTTAACACTTGCTTGATGTAAACATTTAATTGTTTGACCGCCCGTTAACATTGAATGAAATCTTTTTAGCTTACGCGATTTAACTTAACGATTACGATTTAAAGTAAACGCGTATAATACTAAAAATACATAGTGAATTTATTGACGACGTCAATGACCCTAAAACACGGGGTGTTATAAAAATTCTTTATTACACTATTTACCCTTAACTTCTCAAAGTTACACTTTTAGTCCTTCTAGTTTCCAATTTTTACACTTATGGTCCTTATACTTGCAAATTATATTTCAAGTCCACTAAGTTTCCTAAAATGTCAAAAATAGTCCTTCAATTTATAAAAACAGTGAATTAGCGGATTTAACCCTTATGTTTTCATTTTGACACTTTTAGTCTCTTAACTTATAAAAATTGCATTTTTAGCCCGATTAAGTTCTAAAAGTGGCAATAGGTTTTATTAAGTTCAAATAAGCAAAATAAACTGTTTTTACTCATTAGCTTATACAATAAGCCATAAGTCTAGTATATGGGCTTTTGGGCCCATTAAGAGTCCAATAAGTATTTTAAGAGTGTAGGCTTGACATACTTAGGTCCATTAGCATAATAAGCTTCCAATGTGATTATACTTTCTGTTTTAGCTTATTAATAAGCTGCGTTGCCCTTATTGGGCTTAAGTCGGCCCAACAGTGAGTTAGAAACTCTGTGTTTTGTTTTCCTTATTCTTGTTTCGTGACCACCAACCTTAAGTTAACCAATAAGCTTTGGGGCTTAAATAAGCTCATTTAAGCTACCCTATTTCATGCAAAAAAAAACATATTAACACAACTCGCTTTCTTAACCGAGCCAACCATTTGCATGATAAAGTTTATGTGTAGAATCGTTAAATATCGAGCTTAAACGTTTCATGCAATTGTTATTCTTGTTTTTGAGTCCAAGAGATGTCAAGTAAGCTTATGATTGTCTAGGGATGATTTATGTTACGAATGAGGGTTATGTTAAACGCCACACAAGTCGATATAACAAACGAAACGAAATGGAAACAGAACAGGTTACGAATTTGTAACCCATTTAACTTAACGCAACGTGTCTAACACGTATAATCATGAAATGAAGGATGGTTTAGAATGAGTGTTGACTTACAAAGGTCCTAGAGTGAGGAGAAATGAGATGACGAGCGTCGAGTGTTAGCAACCCGAAATCCCGTTTAGCTTCCTTAAAAGAGTTAATCCACTTGGCGTTCTTACAACCCAAACCTACCCTCTCCTTTGCCTTGATTCTTTGTACTAATCCGATACCTTAGGAGAGTATAGTGAGGGAGTGTGATAGCAGATGGAGTTTTGAATTATCAACGAATGGAGAGGAGTGAAAGTAATGGATGCGGGTTACTGTAAGGCAACGAATGAAGTAACCAAAGGTTCAGTGAAAGTTAGGGACGAATGCCAAGAGAGAGTAAAGTTGGTGCAGGCAAAGATGTTCACAGTTGGGTTGTGTGTTTGTGTTCCTAACACATATCTTATGTAGGAAAGGTTAAATGCTTTAATCTTAAACTTACCTTGGTTAGGGGTGGGTTAAATGGTACAAGATGTAAGAAACTTGTAAGTCTCTTCCTCATCTCCATGCTTAGGGGACGACTAAGATTATGCAAAGGACATCAAGACAAGACATTCACTAGATACATGAGCCCTTATGGTACTTGTGTTTGGTTATTAACCACCTTTTATACAAGTTTAATTGGTTTAGTGGTTAAGTTAGGGCTAGGTTCAAGTACTTAGCTAGTGACTATGAGTTTTAAGCTCACATTTGATTCTCTTATATTACTTGACGTGAACAAGGGAAAGGAAAGAAGATCAAGATTGATCTTATGTAAGATTTCACTAGATTCTTAGTACCAAACCTTAATGAGCTTAAACTTGTACAAGATTTATGCTCGATTTCATATGTTAAACCGTCCTTGTTGACGTGAATAAATGGGGACAAAATATCAAAACTAGATTTTGTGAAAGATGCTACTAGTCACTAAGTACACATCCTTAATGAAACAAAGTTTGTACAAGATTTAGGGAAGATATGTGTGTGCTTGTCTTATACTCGTGCAGTGAGCTAGGAGGGCAAAAGATCAAGTTTTGATCTTGTATGAGTTATATTAGATACCTTAGTACATTTCATTAATGAATTAGGGTTTGTACAAGGCTTTGCTAAGTTAAAATTAAGCACATGTTGGTTAATATCCATAGTGTAAAAGGAATTAATTTGTTTACAAGTGTGTTAGGGTGTGACTGGCCCTATGAGGGTTAATGATACAAAAATAAGTTAATTTTTGTGTTAAGGGTATAAAAGTGAGCATTGGTTTTAGTATAGATGAGTTTAGGTGCTTCCGGGTATGCCTAAACGTATTTTATTGCGAAACGTAAGCGTTTTACGTAACCCAAAAAAATAAAATATGAAAAGATTAATAATTATTCTCATAATAGTTATATAACACTTGTTTGATGTAAACTTTGACTTGTTTGATGTCCGTTTACGTTGAATGTTGGTTTTTAGTTTACGCGATTTAACTATACGATAATAATTAAAAGCGGACGCATAAAATTCTAAAAATAAATAATGAAATAATTAAAGTCGTAAACGACCTGAAAATGAGAAATGTTACACAAATGATTTACAAGATATAACATAACTACACAACTATACCAACTACACTATAACACTTCTTGATTTGATGATAAGAAGTATTCTTCTCTTGCACTTGAGGAATTAAGCTTGGATCACTTAGAAACAAAGCTTTATGATTA
Organism: Tanacetum coccineum; assembly: GCA_026074375.1. Taxonomy (NCBI): domain Eukaryota; kingdom Viridiplantae; phylum Streptophyta; class Magnoliopsida; order Asterales; family Asteraceae; genus Tanacetum; species Tanacetum coccineum. The sequence goes on along the minus strand of BQNB010010491.1, from coordinate 26,063 downwards.
AATGATCAAAGGAATGAAATGAATATAATATAAACTGATTTAGAACATAAAGAAAGTGTGTGTAAAAGAGAGAAAATCATGGGCAATAGTCCCATATTTATAGTATCAGCTGTTATCAAAATGACACGTGGCCCAGATCCACTGTAATTAGGTGCCGGCCTCCCTTAAAATTAAAGGGGGCTGCCCGTTATAATTAAGGGGGCCGCCCAAGCCTGACGCTCCCTTTTTTGTCTTTTCTGGAGGATGTGTTTTCTGGAACATTTCTAGCCGTTTTTGGGTAGAAAATTTGAATTCAAAATATTTCTTTTAAATCTAAAAATGTTTTGTAAAAGATATAAAAATGTTTGTGTCATTTTTATAAAAAGTGTGAGTTTAAATAAAAAATCATTTGATCATAAACTACATTAAACATTTGTTTATTCCTACCTTTAAGTGGTTAAATTTTTAAAATGAAAATTTACTACTAATTACTTGTTTATAATTAATTTTTCATTAATTGTTTTACATTTTGTGATTATCAAAAACGTAGAAGATCGAAAATATTACTCAATGTTTTTTAGGCTTACCTTCTATCCAACGAATCTCTCCCCCATTTTGATGATTACAAAATCTAAACTCATTAAATGTAAAATTAATATTATTCTAAACAAGTTTTTAGTGAGTTTTATTTCCATTTCTCCCCCTTTTTGTAGAATAAAAAGGCTCCGCCGATTAGCATTAGTAAAAACGACAAAATAAATGCTCCCCCTTGATGTTACTGATTCGTTAAAATCAATATATATATAATAATAGAGCAAACACTCAACCATACCTGTAGCCAAGGATCGGTCAGAGTTCACAAATAAATATATATGTCCGGAAGTATGATTCACGGGTCGTTCAGTCCCAACGAGGCTTGAATGGAAAATCGAATGACGGATTGATATTGATGTTTGAATGACAAAGATTTGGATTTGATTTTTCTAATTAAAATTCAAAAGCAATTAAGAAATCCTGCTCACTGAAAGCTATTAAAGGATTTAAACCTAAAATGAATACAGGAATGTAAAAAACCGAGCTAAAAAAAACTAAATTATCAAAAATTAAACCCTAAAGTGATAAAAATGCTAAACTGCTAAGCAGTTTGAGCTCAAATAAGCTAATGGAAAATGGAACAGACAAGTTGGGCACTAATCCTAATAAGCAAATGCAAACAAAGATAAGCAAGGTAAATAAGCTAGAACAGGCCTAGACAAATCTAATAAGCTTAACTAACCTTAAATAACAATTCAACAAGCATTAAACGCTAAATTAAGCAAGATAAAACTCACAAACTAACTTAGAAGTTAGTACTGCTACTTTGAGTAGTAACTGCTGGCTTAGATAATAGTACTGCAGACTTTAAATAAAACAAATGAAATAAGAAATAAGCAAATAAGCTAAAACAGATATTTAACTATCCCTAATAAGCACTCAGCCATAAGAATAAGCAACTAAATAAACTAAATGGCGAATAACAAAAAAAAAACTAAAAACTGATAAACTCTTGAAATTACTTTGAAAAGGCAAATAAACTTAAATAAGCTCTACTAAAGACAGTAAACGAAAATGGGCTTAATCTACTTTAAAAAGCTAAGCAAATCTTAAATAAGCAGAAATAATAAGCAAATAAGCAAAAATGCACTAATAGTACTAACAATATTAACTACCAGTACTAACCTAGAGTTAGTACTGTTAGTTGAAAATCCCAAAAGAGAACTAGCAGTACTAACTATGGGTTAGTACTGCTTGTTCCAAACACCCTTTAAAGTTTTCAAAAGTCATTCTTTTTTATATTTCAAGCTGATTTGATCCTAAAGTGTTAAAAACAGATTACCAAATAACAAAATAAGACACTTATAAGCAGATTTCAATCAATAATAAGCACTTAAATAAGCTAAATCATTCTAACAGTATTAACTCATAACCAACAGTTCTAACTAAGAAATTTGCACAAATCACTTTTAAACTAACAACTAAGCAAGATAAACACTAAACATCATAATAAAGCATAAATAAGCAAATATAAGTAACAAATAAGCAGTTCTACAGTAAATAAGAAAAATAAGAAAAAGAGTAACTTACAACACCCTTGCTCAAAACAGGGTTAAAAAATTTTTTTTGCTTATTTGACTTTTTAAGTCAAACTTTGACTTAAAGACTTAAATGATGAATAAACTATGAATTAGCTTACTTCACTTAAGTTCTCTTAGTTTATACAATAATTTGAACCTTTTTGACTCACTTTCCACAATGAACAATGAGAAATCCAACACGAAATTCAATAATGTCAAATACTTTAAATTTTCATTAACTCAAAGAGATTACAACTATGAAAGTTAAGATTACATAAAAATTTATAAGCTGAGATTAAAAGTACTAGAAAGTAAAAAAATGAAAGATAAAAAAAGACTCCTTTTATGGCTTCCAAAGGGTGGGTATTTATACCCGAACCCTAAAATCTTCAATTCTTTGTTGTGTGCTTCTTCTCTAAGACACAAAGCACATTTTGTGTTTGTTGTGTGAGTGTAATGCTCAAAACTCATCCTTGGCCATCAGATTCAAATCTTGTGCTTTCTCTTGGACAATCATAGCCGTTGGGTTGCCCTAGAAATTGATGGGATTGCCAACTTGGCAAGGGGCTTAGGGCTGGGGTTTAGTGGAGAAGGGGATTAGTCTTTGTCCATGGTGTTTAGAGGTTGTTGCAGGGTAAAGAGAGTGAGGAATACTCGTGACTTGGGGTGGGTTAGTTTTGGCGGGAATTTTAGTTTGGAAAAGGGCAGGGTAAAGTTTGTGTGGTTGGCAATAATGGTCCCTCATCCTTATAACTTCATTTGCAAAATTCGTCCTTTAGGTGTTACAAGTTTGAGGGTTTGGCAAGAAAGCCCCTTGAGAGTTATACGTCCAATTGCAAAATCAGTCCTTGTGGTGTTACAACTTTAAGGGGTTGGCAGACTTACCCCCTTAAGTTGCATTTTCTTTAAATTGCATTTTCAACCCTCGTCATTTATCCTTGTAATACAATCTTTGAGGTTTGGCAATTTTGGTCCCTCAAGTTAGTATTTTCTGATTCAGCTTCTCGGAGTTGACTTGACTTTGTCGGGGTTGACTTTGACTTTTCTGTTGACTTTTTGGCTTGGTTGACTTTTTTGGCTTCGTCTTTTCACACTTTTCCATTCCGTGCTCAGTTTTGTTGTTTTTGCCTTTGTTTTTCGTCCTTTTGTGTGATATCCGTTTCCTGCACAATACAAATGCAAAACATACAAATACAGTGTATTTTTGGTACGTTTTTAGTCATTTAAGTCCGTTTTTAATGGAAAAAGGTATGTGTAATTAAGCACATACCAAAATCCCCCATACTAAGATATTGCCGTGTCCTCACGCAATGTTATGAAGTAAACACTTAGAAAACTAAGAATCTCAATCCCCCTCGACTAATAACCTCGAAAAGTAGCTAAGTGTTCATCAAGGGGAAATAAGAATCAATAGCTTCTACAAGCCCCGTTTTCACCATTTTTTTTATATGTACACTAACTATCCCTAATATTTTTGGATTTTCCTTTTTCTTTTCTTAATTACCTGTTTGACTTCCTTTATTTTATCAACACTGGGATCATAGAATGAGAAGCGCCCATAGAATAATCTACGGATGTCCTGACGGATAAATTCATCGTCCCTGATTTTTTCACTAGTTCCAAACTAAGCGTAAAACGAAATCACCGCTAAGTACAAGTAAAGATGCTAACACTACTTATAACTATAACTTGTCAACTTTTCGCTCCCAACAATTATTCAATTAG
>BQNB010010491.1:0-20936 GCA_026074375.1 Tanacetum coccineum | reverse complement strand
ATGAAACCATACGAAACAAGGTATGAAACCACTTTTGGTAACTGTTTTCGTAACATACTTTTCTGAATCCGCGTGAAAACATCCGTAACCTAACCACGTATGTATAAAAAACATTTTTTCAGAAATTTACTTACGGTAACCAACTTTTCAAAACTGATTTTTTGTAACTTGACCATTTTTATTCGTTTTTGAAATAGTCAAAGAAATAAGCAGTTAATCACGTGACTGTACTACTGTTTGGACTATTTTGAATGATTGTGAACAGTTTCCAAAACCTCATGAATAACAAGATTTAGACTGTTATTTGGACTGTGTTTGGACAGATATGGCATATTTGTAGTTGGACTGATATAGACTGTTAAAAACTGTTAAGAACTATTTCAGACAGAATAAGCACCAAATAAGCATCGATTAAGCCGAAACTGATCAAATAAGCACATCGAATAAGCTACAAAATCAGCATGAATCACCTTTGCAGCTCTGATACCACTTGTAGGTGATTAAAGATATACTATCTCGGGAGGTCGGGGAAGCTCAAAGTGTGAATAAGCCAAAATAGAGAGAGTGAGAGAGAGAAAGTATTTTCACTATTTTCAAAAGGTTTATTAAAAGAAAAATGAAAGGAAAATATAATATGGAGCTTCACCCTCTAATGTTGATTAGAGGGTGTTATTTATAGTCCTAATACAAGGAAAGTTTTACCTAATTACACTTTTAGCCCTTGTGTTTTAAATTACTAATAAACTAATGTAATTCTCATAATGACACCACATTTTTCATTCCTAACAAAAACCTCGTAGTTGCACAAGCACATAAGCACCATCATACTAGCCACCTACTACAAAGTGTCGACTGACATCATCAAGACCACCCGCGACAAGACCACCATGTTGTCTATAGATTTATAGATCTTAGGTATGTTTATTTTTGAGGAGCAGTAGTGTTATGGCTGCAAGATGTGAGAGAGATGAAAGCGACTATGGATTTTATTTTGTGATGAGTGAAATTGGGTATTGGAAGATTATATATTTTAAACTTAATGGATATTAGACATAGTGTGTATTGGGCTGGTTATATCTTTGTAACTTGGGCTGAAAATTTGCAAACTTTTGTTTGGGCTGCGAAAATTTAGTATGTTTTTGTTATTTTGGTTTCGAGTAAATCGCAAAAGTAATATGTGTCGTTTGGTCAATTATATGTTTGGTCCCTGTGAAACTGTGTACACCATCTTTATGATAAAAATGTTTTTGCTTCATTTTTACACAAGGTATATTCATCGTATAAATTAACATTTGCTCGCCACAAAATTTATTCACATGGTGCCCGCCAACGCATTGCGCGAGTATCCTACTAGTATTAACAAACATTCAGGCATGTCTAAAAGCTTACTCTGATGTTGATTGGCAAAATGTGTTGTTACCAGATTATCTGAAACTGGTTATTGTGTTTTCTGATCTTTGGTATCTTGGAAAAGTAAGAAACAAAATACTCTCTCCAAGTCCTTTACAGAACATGAGTATAGGGCTTTAGCTTCTGTAATCAGTGAAATTATTTGGATCTTAAAATTTTTAAAAGACTTACATTGTGAAATATTTTACATGTCAAACTTTATTATGACAGCTTTTACAATTAAAATTATAGCTAATCCAGATTTTTATAAAAGAACCAAACATTTTGAAATAGATTTACATTTTATAAGAGAAAAGATTTCGGTTGGTGTTGTTGAAACCAAAAAAACTGATACTGCAAATCAAATTGCAGATGTCTTAACAAAAAGGTTGGATACATTACAACATAAATTCTTGGTTTTTAGGTTACCTTTAATTTAGATATTTACCAGAATCATATTAAAAGGGGATGATAAAATTATAATATGGTTTTGTGTAAATATAAACTACAAGGACTGATATTGTCTTGTTTTTATTGTGTAGTTGAACCAATAATGAAAGAAATAGAAAGACTTGACTTTGAAAGATAATGAAGAAACACATAAGGACTTGGTTTGCAGATATTTTCTAGTTGGTGTATATAATGCAAGAAAACAAGCTGTCTTCTCACTTTTACTCTCATAAATTTCTATGTTTTCTCTCTCAATATTGAATAATCTCTCTCTCTCTCTCTCTCACAAAAACTATCTCTTATTCATTCAATTAAAAGATTTTGTTTCAATTGTTGTAATAGAACTCTTATCGAGATAAATACTAGATCCATATCATATTAGCTTAGTTGTGGTGGATTTTGGTTATTGTTCTCTAATTAAGATCAATTTGTTATTTTGTAATTTTAAAGCTTCAATCGCGTTTGTCTAAATGGAAAGCGAAAACCCTCTCGATTGGTGGTAGGCTTACTTTGTTAAAATCAGTTCTCGATGCATCTCCCCTTTATAATTTATATGAAAAATCTTTTTAAAGATTTACAACAAGAAATTGTTGAAACAAATGAATGGATTATTGATTTACAAAAATCTATTCAAAGGCTTGAAAAAAGACTTGAACAAAGTCAAGAAAAAAGAGGATATGAACACCCTTTAACAACGGCTAGAGTTCTTAGCCATCAAAGAAACACCATGGCTTGCTTCCAAACGCGTTTAAAAGCTTACAAAGAAAAGGCTGCTGCTTTACAAATATAAACAGACAAGAATAACCTTTTTTTTTTCTTCTTGTTTTTGTTGCTGATAAAAGGCGTCATGACCCTTTTTAATATATCTGCATCCGCATTTATTTAATTTCTAAATCTATAAGGGGCTCTCTTAGTTGCACAAACATATATTGTACCTCGTTTGCGACAATGAAGTTTCACTGGATGAGTGGTTATTCTTGTCTGTCTTCATCTTTTGCGAAGGCCAGCAGCCTTTTCTTTGTAAGTTTTAAACGCGTTTGGAAGCCAAAGACATGGAGTTTCTTTGTTGGACTAAAGAACTCAAGCTCTATAAGGTTCATAAAGGCGTTGCTTAAGGTATATAGAGTATATTCGTAGTATATTCTTTTAAAGGTAGCCAGCATGTTGGATGAAAAATATTCACTGGATTGCTTGGGATAAGGTGTTAGCTTCGAAGTAGAAAGGGGTGGTCTTGGGGTTTTTCGCGTTATTTCGCTATTAATACGAGCGTCTCTTAAAGTGGGATTGGACTTTTTCGTGTCGCAAGGATGATTTCTTTGTGGTTTCGTGTTACCAAGCGGTTCTGGGGATAAGTTTGTTTTCATTAAGTTCGTTAAGGTTTCCATATGGAGTTCGATTTTGAAGGAAGTTCAATAGTGCCTTAAGTCATCCTGGATTTTGATTTCTTGTCGTATTGCTCTAATCGTATTCGGGGCAATGGTCAATCTACGAGTTCTTTGGAAAGAGGACTTGGGATAGGGGATATTTCTTGTGTGAGTTGTGCGCGTTGGTATGCCCTTGTTCTGGGCCCAATATTGTGTGTGGCGGCTTAAGATGTCTGGACCCCTGGGATACGTTCTTTTCAGAGATCAGTTAGAGGATGGGGTCGAAACATACAAGAATTCACAGATTAAGTTCGTTTTTGAATTAAGTGGTTTTCTTTCAACGTTACTACTAGATCGTTGGTATTTCTCCTTTCTAGCAGTGTGTGAATTTAGGGTGAAATAGACTCGTCCTGCTATTGATGATTTGATGCTTCCCTTCTCATTCTGAGCGGTACTAGGTGGTGTTAAGTTAATTACTATTAAGTTTATTGTTTTTATGTGGCATGAGCTCGTCGGGGGTGTTTGCCATACTATAGAAACATTGGTCTTAAAATATTTCTCGAAATTATATCAAAGTGTCCATCTATAGAAAGATAATTAAATGCTGATCGTGACGGTATAATTTGTTTTGTCTAACGATTAGTAGTTCATGAGATATTTGAATTATGAAAAGTAGGTGAAATAATAAAATATTTTTTAATCTCAAGAATTGATTTCGTTTTAAATGGATGAAAAGAATGAGTCTCCTAATATCCAAACAATTATTAATATCTAAAATAAATCTGCTCTTAAAATATTTTAAATCATTGATGTAATGGTTTTGTTTTAGTTTATATGTGTGTGATTATTGTCTTCAATTGGACGATTTTGTAAATGAAGGTTTATACCCACTCATATAATGCTTTTGTAAATTGTAATTTCGAATGAAGGTCAAATACACACTAAAATTATAAGACACACACACTTACATTGTGTTTTCGAGATCAATTTTGAAGGAAAAAGAAAAGAAAAGAAAGAAAACTTAAATAAATTTGTGTTCTTGAGTTTTTTTTAAGTAAGGAAAAGAAAAGAAGATGATGAAAATGAAAGAATTTTTTTTGGCTAAAACTTTCCTCCTAAAAATGAGAGAAAATAGAAGGAAAGTAACCTTATACATGTCAAAAGACATAATTGTCCTTGCTTCGAACTTTAAACCTCTCAAGCATGGGTATAATTGTAATTGGATCAACTTTTTTCCTTTCTTTTCTTTCAACTTAAGAACACAAATATTTTTACTAACTTTTAAAAAATTTCTTTCCTTTACCTTTCTTTTTGTTTCTTTTACTTTCTTTTCTTGTGGTTTAAAACTCGAGAACTCAGCGTTAAGATTATGTATGTGTATTTCTTTTCCTTATTCTATGATGAGTAGAGATTAAGTGAAAAGTAAATTAAAATAACAAGTGAAAAGTAAATTAAAATTCTGTAGAAGATGACTCCATAGACGATTTGAATTATTTGAATGAAAACCTCAACAACTTGGACCATGATTTTAAAGATATGAAAAATTTGGAGAATGCTTTTTCTGTACAACCTGATACTCTAATGAAACAGGAGAATTTTTCCCAACATGAAACTCAAAAGGAAGAACTCGTTGATGATACCTCTGATGTTAGCAAACCTCCTGGTTTTGAACACTTCAAGCGTAGTCCCTCCCACTCTAGTAAGTGTTCCACCTCTTTTGCTAGACGCCATAAGAAGGACATTAAAGGGGTTTCGTTAATTCATGAGCTTAACAGAATTATTGAAGTTGGAAACGCCTTAGGATATGACATTAGAGGATGTAGAAAATCCCTCAATCGCATGATAAATGGTATCGGAGTTCACTTGGCAGATAAATGAATATCCTTTTGATAAATAGTTGTGGTACGAAGAAAAGGCGTAAACGTGTTTGGATCAAAGACATGTGTTTCAAACATAACGTTCATTTTCTTGGCATTCAAGAATCAAAAATTACCCGTCTCGAGTTATATCGGCTGAAGACCATGTGGGGTAACTTAAACTTTAATTACGCGTGTAGTATGTCTCGTGGTAGATCAGGTGGTTTAATTTCTCGGGTGGGGTTGTATGTTCTTCTGGGGGGAATACGTTGACTTTCGCTTAATGTTAGAATGAAATCTGGTGTTTTGTGACGATTCTTTTCACAATCGTGTTGGGTTGAAAAAGGGCGTTGGAGGGGGAACTGTGTGTGGGCATTTGCTTCATGATTAATGTATATGGTCCTCAAGATCCGCATACCAAATCAGCTCTTTGGAATAAATTAGCCGATTTCATGCATAATCACAATGGAAAATTCATTCTTTTTGGTGATTTAAACGTTGTCCGCAATGAACAAGAAAGGTTTGGTTCTATTTTCTCTAGTCACGAAGCTAATCATTTTAATGCTTTTATTGATTCTTCATGTTTAATTGATCTTCCCATTGGTGGATGCTATTATACTTGGATGAATAAAGCTGGAACGTAAAACTCAGTAAGCTCGACCGTTTTCTTATTTCGGATGATATTTTGGAGCTTATCCCTGATATTCGCATAACGGCTCTTGATCATCTTTGGTCTGACCATACTCCTATTATCTTTCATGTTGAGAAATCGAACTTTGGCCCATCTCCGTTTAAATTATAAAACTCCTGGTTACTGCGTGACGGTTTTGGATGACTTATTAGTTCTGATGGTCCTCTATTGGAAAATAATCTATGATAGAAAGCCTTATGTCACATGAAAAGTTGAGGTCTATTAAAGGTTCTATCAAACAATGGTACAGTAATATCAAGATTAATGATCGTAATAAAAGACTTGAAGATTTAAATGATCTAAAGGTTATTGACAAAAAGATTGATGATGGTTCAGCCAACGAGAATGATCGAGAAAATCGTATCAAGCTTCTTCAAGATATTGATAATCTCGACAATCTTGAAGCCCATGATTTAATTCAAAAGGCTCATATTAAGTGGGATATCGAAGGTGATGAGAACTCTAAATTTTTTCATGGGATCATTAATCAAAAGAGGAGATCCCAATCTATTATCGGTATTATGCACGATGGCACTTGGATTACGGAACCGTCTTTAAGGACACTTTCCTTAATTTCTTTAAAGAAAAATTTCAAGCCCATGATTCTCAGATTATTTTTTCCCCATTGGTGCACTCTACTGGCCTTTGTTCGAATGATCGTGATTTTTTGGAGACTCATGTTACTTTGAAGGAAGTTAAAATTGCTGTTTGGGATTGTGGCGGCAACAAAGCCCCCGGTCCTGCTGGTTTCTCTTTTGTCTTCGTTAAGAAATATTGGGATCTTTTTAAGAAAGATATTTTCAAGTTTGTAGACTTGTTTCTTGCCTCTGGTACGATGCTGCAAGGTGCTAATTCCTCATTTTTCAAGCTTTTCTCAAAGGTTAGTAATCCTATACACATTAAAGATTTCCGTCTCATATCACTCATTGGTATTCACTACAAGATTATCGCTAAAATTCTTGCTAACTGGCTTTCTAAAGTGATCGATAAAAATTGTTAGTAAAGAGAAATCCGCTTTTATAGCGGGTTGGGAAATTCTTGATGGTCCTCTTATTCTTAGTGAGGTGATCGATTGGTTTAAAAAGATCAAGAAAAAGATGCTTATCTTTAAAGTGGACTTCGAAAAAGCTTTTGAATCGGTTAGTTGGAAGTACTTGGACTTTGTTCTTCTTAGTCTTGGTTTCAGTTCTAAATGGAGATCTTGGATTCGTGCTTGCCTTCATTCGTCAAGAGCTTCTATTTTGATTAATGGTAGTCCTACTTTTGAATTTTCCATCAAGCGCGATTTGAGACAAGGAGACCCTCTATCTCCATTTCTATTTATTCTTGTCATGGAAGGTCTCCATTATGCTATGTCTAATGCAGTTAGTTCCGGTTTAATTCGTGGGATCAAGATAGGTTCGTCGGATATCACTTTATCTCACCTTTTTTATGCAGATGATGTTATTATTACCACTGATTGGAATTTTGGAGATCTTGATAACATTATTCGTGTTCTTCATGTCTTCTACTTAGCATCGGGTCTCAAAATTAGCATTCACAAGTCCAACATATTCGGTATTGGTGTTCCTAATGGTGATGTTGTTGATATGGCTAGACGAACAGGCTATGTATCAGGAATCTTCCTTTTCACTTATATTGGTCTTCCGATCGGGTCTTAAAATGAACCAATTTTTCAAGTTTGGCAAATTCTTGATCGAAATCGATTTCAACGAAGCTATCTCTCCTGGAAAGATAAAATTTATACGGTATGTGTGGAACTAGCTCACTCTCATTAAAGCTGTCCTTGGAAGTCTTGGTATTTATTTCTTATCGATCTTTAAGGCCATTGAAACTGTTTTGAAGTATTTGGAAAGATATCGTGCCAAGTTTTTTTTGGGTGGTTCTCAAGATTCTAGGAAACTCGCATGGGTTAAATGGTCTAACGCCCTTTCCTTATTTGATAAAGGAGGTCTGAATATTGGAAGTTTAAAAGCTTTTAACCTTGCCATTCTTCAAAAATAGCGTTGGAGGTTATTTTCTTCTCCGAATTCTTTGTGGGTTAAAGTTATAAAATCGTTGCATGGTTATGAATGTGGGTTTGATACCGAGGGCTGCAAGTTTAATGGTAAGTGGGCTAGTATTGTTGGCTCATCTAATTATCTTCATTAGGAAAATATTATCCTGCTTAATACCTTTCGTTTTCGTGCGGGATGTGGTACCCGCATCCGTTTTTTAAAAGACATATGGATTGGTGATTCTCCCCTATATACTCGTTACAACAGGTTATTTCTCTTGGATCCTAATAAGGATTGCTTAATTATTGATCGTATTTCTAACGATCAATGGAAGTGGAATTGGTCTAGGGAAGATATTGGTGTGAGAAACAAGGCTTATCTTAGAGAATTGCTCATGGAAATTAGTCTTGTGGATATTATTGTGGAGGAAGATTCGTGTGTTTGGGATATGGCTATCGATGGCATTTTTTCGGTTGGAGATACTCGTCGTCTTATTGATGCGAAAATCTCCCACTTTGGTTCCCCTGACTTCTTGTATAACAACCTCCCCCGTAAGTAATATTTTATTTGGGAGATTGGCTTTGGATCGGTTACCTCATAGATTGAACCTCTCAGCTCGGGGCATGTATATTGCTTCCATTGCGTGCCCTTCTTGCAATGGTAATGTGGAATTCTCTTCTCATATTTTCTTTGATTGTGATTTCGCTAAGGAGATTTGGAGATTGATTCGTAATTGTGCACTTTCTCTTCCTACATTTACATCGAATATTCGTCTTTGGAAGTCCATGTTTTTTACACTTCATAGCAGGCTCCTAAACAGAATTCACATCGTTTGGTACATTATCGTTATGGCTTCTTTTTGGTGGATTTGGAGGTTTCGTAACAGTGTGATATTTTGTCCTCACCGGTTGAGGAAAAGTGACATGTTTAAATCACCGTTCTGTCGTCTTTTTCGCTTTCTTACAGGGTCGTATATCTGTAGTTGGGTGATTTGTCTTAAGCTCCGTTGTTATCGCCAAGGCGTTAGCCTTGCTCAGATGATGCTAGTTGTCCTTCTTTATATGGAGTCGGTCCTTATTGTTTTGTTTATTCCATGGGACTTGTTTGGGTTGTCATCAAAAACTCCCTAGAGTGAAAACCGGTGGCTCGGCATCCGTGGGTGGGGATTTTTCTCTTGTCTCTATTGGCAAAAGTTTTTTCATCCCTTTTGATGTCCTCGCAGTTAAAGTCTCGAGTAGGGTCTAGAATGTGTTGCATTGTTTCTTTTCTAGATTGTTTTATGTACTTTTAGCTTCTAGTGCCTTACTAGAAGCTTTTTCATATCTTATATTTATATATCTTTTTGCCGTTCAAAAAAAACAAGTGATGAGAAATGACTATAACTATATATTTGATATGCAACGACTTGTATTAAATGCAATCCTATTTATTTAGATGTATTCCTTTAAGTTTCAAAAGTTTGTTTGAAGTGTATTAATTATAATGATTCCGTCACATGTAGAAAAACGAAATAAAAAAGAAATCATGAAATGCATCTGTGTTTTTTATGTTGCTTGGTGGCGGATTTGGAGGCTTCGAAATCAGTTGGTCTTTGACGCTTCGCCTCCTAATCGTTCGACGATTTTTGATGACATTGTTTCTTGGTCCTTTTTATGGTGTTCTAGTAGATGTAATATGGTTTTTTCTTGGGAGTATTGGTTAAAAAACCCCTATCTTATTTCTTTGTAATGTCTTTCTAGCTCCTTGCTAGTTTTTTTTAATAAAGTTGCCGTTCAAAAAAAAAAATCATTATAAGTGACATGGCGTAGATAAACCTACACCACATAACTATCATCGCTCGATTAAATAATTTAACACATGGTCACTCATTGAAGATTCTTTCACAAAATTGATTAGCTTACTATTGAATCATTAAATTAAAAATATTAATGATAGATAATTAATTTTAATAGACTACTAAACTAAATTAATAGGCTACCTCCACTAAGAAGACCGGACGATTTACATTTTTTTGCCACATCAGTTTTTTTCTCTCCGACGAACTACATACGACCTTTTAGCCACAATAAGACGACCTACTTTTTTTTAAATTAATAACAAAATTAGAACTTATTAATAATAAAAAACCATTACATAATTATTTAAATATATTTAAAAATATTACGAATAAAACTTCAAATAAAAATCTTTTCACCTACAATTTTCCATCGATAGTTAGTTATAAATAAAATGACAAAAAAATATACATCAAGGGCCTAAACTGTAAATTATTTATTTATAAAATAAAAAGAATAATTTTCATCTTTGTTACCTGAAAAAAATAAAAAACACAACATATAAACTGCTTAACCTTTCCCCAAACTAAACATTGCATAATCTTTTCCTTCTTTTAGTGAATAAAATGAATTAAAAAAAGAAAAAGAAAACGGAGATGTGTATTTTTTTCGATCGTTCCTGCAATCAAGAAGTGCAAAATGGAGCTCGGTGACCGATGGCGACCAAATGACCACAATAAGGTCGACCGACTTCGACCTACACGACCGAATCGGTCGTTGGTTTTATTGTGGGCAGCCTTAGTGTTTTTATATTACAAAAAGATGTCATTTTATCACTAATTTACAATACAAAATCTTTGTCAAACCCAAATTATATCAATCAAAGAGTTTATTTTTTTTAATTCGAAAAATTAAGCCATCAAATTGCGAATAAAAGACAAAGTTCTATACTCAATGGACAAAATTGGCTCTTATTTATTTTCCATGTAGAAAAAAAGTATATTGATTTTTAAACATAGTTTTACGATTTTTATCAGCTATTAAGAAAACCGTCCATCGGACGGGATGAGACCTAGTTAGTCAATATAATTTACAACCAAGTTCAAAGCTTTATAAAATAATCTAGGGTTAAGTCTACCGATATCCCATGTACTTTCCAAAAATTCCAATGTTAGTAACATACTTTGAAAAATACCAGGATTATCCATGAAACTTTCAAATTAAGTTACATATCACCAATAACGTCCTAAATAGGGAAGGGTTACCGGCTGATACCGGGTAACCTTCCACGTCATTTTTTTTTATTTTTTAGTCGGTTATTCAGATTCAACGACCCACTTTATTTAGCCGGTTATTCAAAAAACCTATCCATTTGGAATCGATTTGTGTTATCAATTTACCCACACAAACACAACACTCCTCCTCAGTCTCCATTGTGGCTCATTCCGGTTAATCGGAATCCCAAAAACAAAATATGTCATTCTCTTCCGTCTTATTCTCCCACAATGTCTGCTTGACCAACCAAAATACAAACATTAAACTCAACAAACTAACCATCAAACGACCAACCTTAACACCTGTCTCGGCATTCTCCACCGACACACTCGACCCACAAACACTCGCCATCATAGGCACAACCACCTCCGCCGTAGTAGCCGCCGCCATCTACTCAACAGACCCAGAAAAACACCGCTAGCTCCAAGCTTTAAAAGTTGGCGGTGGTGATAAAGAAGTGGTTAAAGAGTATTTCACAAACGATGGGTTTCAAAGATGGAAGAAAATATATGGTGATGGAGATGATGTGAATAAATTGCAGTTGGATATTAGGATTGGACATGCTAAGATTGTTAAGAGTATTATGAGGCTAAATATGTCTAACCTAAGTCAATAAATTAAAAATTATATAAAGGAAGGAATAGTGGGCCTGTAATGGTGAGGTGTCACTCAAACAGGTAATATTGCCTATTTTAATAAGTCGTAACAAGTTACATGGGTAATCCTGGTATTTTTCAAAGTTCATTACCTAATATTGGAATTTTTGAAAAGTACATGGTCTGTCTATGGACTTAACCCAATAATCTAATATTAAATTTTACTTTATGAGCTAGGGGTAGAATTTTCGGTTTTAGTAAATTATACAGTACCTTTTAGGCATACATATTTGTAAATAAATAAGTGCACACGAAAAAGATGAATAGTATGGTCATTATGAACAAAATGATTATTGTTTGTTTATATTCGTTGAATTATACTTATTTTAGTTATTGTTAAAAGTTATAACATCTTTTAGCAAGCTTATGATAGTTAAAGGGTGTGTTATGGAATTATTTTTTCTAATCCTAACTTTGGTCTCGAAATGAAAAGTTTTATTCTGCAGTGGGCTTCTTGGAAATGTGGTCTATATAAGCTTAAGGAAGCTAGGGTTTCTTCCAGTTGCTCATCCGTTTTCTCTCTATATATCACAAGTTTCTCTCTCAAGTTTATAGCAAATTTTTTAGGGTTTGGTTTAGTTTCATCTGATCATCTTGATCAGTTTGTTAGGTTTATCGGTTTCTGACTTGTGAGTGTGAGTTTTGTATTTCAGACAGCATCCGTCTGGAGACTATCTTTATTTCTCTTGTAATTGTTGATAAGCACTCGTTTGAGGACTTATTCACTGTGTTTATAGTTGTAATAAAAGAATAAATTACCAAAGGGTGGTTGGTTGGGTGATTCAATAATTTTGTCATTTTGTACCATTTTTACATGGTATTAGAGCTATAGGTTGTTATCACAGCTCTAATTGGTGGTTCTTGAGGTTGATCGAAAATTCTGGTATTTTAGGATTTTATTTTCTTGAAACCCTAACTTTGGGGGTTTTTGGTTTCTGGGTTGATTCATTGATATTGGTGGTGTTAAATCGTAAGATTAATAGGTTTTTTGGTACAACTGATGAAAACCCTAATTTCTAATTTGGGGGTTTTGAGATCTGGTTACTCTGTGGATCTATTGGGGTCCATGTTGATCAATAATCACTAGACTAAGTAAATCTAGTGCTGTTGATCATCTTTCGCTGCCATTCTTGATATAGCATTCTAAGTACTTCCTTCTTCCTTTAAGATTTAACAATTCTTGAGTATTTTAGGTGCAAACAGAGTGATTATCCTTGATCTACCACCTCTGAGTGGTGTGCAACCCTTCTCTAGTCACTCTTAGTCTAAAATACTGGAATCTGAATCTGGGTGTGAGATTTAGGGCTTGTCAGGGTTTCTAATTGTTTTGGAGGATAGCCTATATAGTTGTTGGAGTTGTTTCTCAATTGAGTGCAGAGGTTCTTGAGGATCGTTGGTGTTACAATGTGTATGTTGTTTTTGTTGGTGTGGTAGTTTTCTGTTTATCTGTTGGTTCTCTGTTTAGCTTGTTTGTTATTTCTTGTTTTCTTGTTAGTTGGTTGTTTGATATTGTTTTGTTCATTCTTGCTGATTGTTTGTCTGTTTTTTGTTGGTTCTTGCATGTTCTTGTTTGTTTGTTGTTCTTATTCATTATGGCTATTATGATTAGGTCTTTGGATCAAGGCAATCTCTTGCATCTGCATGCTAACGATTCTAATTGTGCTTCTATTGTTTCTTTGAAATTAACTAGTATTGAAAATTATAGAATCTGGGCTAGTGCCATGAAATTAGCTTTACAAATTAAACATAAAATGGGATTTGTAAATGAAATTTGTAATAGAGCTGCTTATCTTGCTAGTGCCCCATTACTTGAGCAATAGGATAGGTGTAATGTTGTTGTGCTTAATTAGATCATAAGTTTTCTATCTCAGGATGTTTATTTGGGTCATGTTTTCTCTAATAATGCTAAAAGTGTTTGGATAGAATTACAAGAAGCTTATGATAGAATTCTTGGATCTATTATGTTTAACTTGTTACAGAAAATTAATACATTTAAGCAAGGTGGTCTGCCTATTTCTGAATATTATCATAAGTTGAACTCTCTATGGAGAGAATTTGATATTTTTACTAAACTGCCTGATTGTACTTGTGCTGCTAGAACTGAGTTAGTTGATCATGGTAAATTGTTAAAGTTGATGCAATTCCTTATGGGTCTTGATGACATTTATCAACACATTAGGAGCAGTCTTTTAACTTGGGAAATCCTTCCTGAAGTTAAAGATGCCTTTGTAATTATTTCTAGGGAAAAATCCCATAAAGGGATTCCTCTTACTTCTGTTAAGACCGATAAACCTCAAGTATCTTCTTTTGTGTCTAAGCAAAATGATAATAACATAAATAGAAATAATTAGTCTAATAATGGTAATAATGTGAACAGGGGAAACTATGACAGTCTTTTGTGCAAAATTTTTGGTTTAAAGGGTCATACTATTGATAAATGTTTTGAAATCAGTGGATATCTACATGGTTTTAAAAGGAATCCAAATTTAAAACCCAGAAACAGTTTCAATAATAATAATAGTAACAATGTGGATTTTAAAAAGGGAAATGTGGGTAACAATGATTTTAAAACATCTGTTGGAACTGTGTCTTTTACCAATGAACAGTTTATGAAATTGATGAGTATTTTAAATGATAAGAATTGTTCCACTGCTCAGGCCAATATGGCAAGTATTTCTAGTTTTTCTTTTTTAACTGTAATGTGTTTTTTAATATAAGTTCTTTTGTGTTAATATTACTATTAATGAAGTCAATTACCATCTGGGATGGATAATTGACTCAAGGGCTAATCAGTATATGATAAATAGTACTAAGGACATGATTGACGTGGTTGATGTTTCTGATTTAAAATTATATATGGGTCACCCAAATGGAACTCTTGCTAAAATTACTTATGTGGGGAATTTAAAACTTAATAATGATGTAATATTGTTTAATGTTCTTGTGGTTTATGAATACACTGTTAGTCTATTATCTGTTCATTAGTTGATTAAGGATAGCAAATTAAGTGTTGGTTTTGATGAGACTCAATATTATATTCACGATTTAAGAAAGGGGAGAGTTCTGGGGACTGATAGTGAAACTGATAGTTTGTACTTGTTTGATAAGAAGTATAATATGTCTGTTGTTAGTAATAATAGTATGTTTTTTGCTTATCATGTTTCTAAGGAAGTTTGGCATTGTAGACTGGGTCACCCTGGTAATCAAGTTTTAAAATTGTTAAAAGGATCTTTAAACTTGATCAATGTTGATTATGATGGTCCCTATGAAGTCTGCCATAAGGCTAAACAGACCAGCGATTATTTTCTTTTAAGTGAAAATAAATCAACTATTTTTGGACAACTTATACATCTTGATGTTTGGGGACCTTACAAGGTGGTTGGTTAGCAGGGAGGGGTTCAGGAATATTTTAACTATTGTTGATGAGTTTAGCAGGTCTGTTTGGGTGTATTTGCTAAAACCAAAAGATGAATTTCTTGGAATGTTTTTTGTTTTTACAACTTAGTTTTTACACACTTTAATAAAAAGGTTAAAGTGATAAGGTCTGATAATGGAACTAAGTTTTTTAATCAAAAAATGAATGATTTGTTAACACAATGGGGATTGTTCATCAAACCACTTATGCTTATACACCTCAGCAAAATGGAATTGTTGAAAGAAAACATAGGCATCTGCTTAATGTAGCCAGAAGCCTTATGTTTTAGGGGGGATACCTCTTTATTTTTGGTCTGAGTGTATTTTAACTGCTACTTATTTGATTAACAGGCTTCCTTCCATTATTTTAAATAGAAAATCTCCTTTCTCTTTGGTTTATAATAAGGAACCTAACCTTTGTCACCTTATAAGTTTTGGTTGTTCATGTTTGCTGCTATTGTTAAAGGGTCTGATAAATTTTCTGAAAAATCTGAAAAGTGTGTCTTAATTGGTTATGCTAGTGGTAAAAAAGCATATGAGTTGTTTAGTCTTAAAAATAGAAGTGTTTTATTTTCAAAGGATGTTAAGTTTTAAGAGACAATTTTTCCTTATAAAATGAGTGTTCAATTTGAGGTTGAACAAGATTTTTCTAAGTCTGGTGTAACAAATTTAAACGTTTTTGATTGTGTGGAGTCTGAAACAAAAGCCAAACCTTCTCCAAGTCCCTACGATGTTGAGGAAGGACCATCTGGTAGAGAAGGTAGCATTCGTCAACCAGATCTTGATGGCATTTTGGGTCAACCTGAGTTTGATAAACATATACCACACTCGAGTTTTGACTCAAATATACATCAACCTGGACATGATGAATTAAACACTGCAACTCCTTTAGGTGATAATAATGAGTCTGAGGGCAATGTTAGTACAAGTAAACAGGTTCCTATTTTCCAAAATGTTTTTGAAAGTCAAACAGAGGAAGCAAGTCCTGGGTTGAGAAGGTCTCGTAGATCTTCTAAGTTGCGTGCCAAGTTAAATGAATATGTGTTAGAAAATAAAGTGAAATATAGGCTTAATAGATATGATAATCATACTTTTCTAATTGCTGAAAACTGTCGTTTTGTGTCTAAACTTAATAAGTCCTCTAAGCCTTCTTCTTTTGAAGAAGCCTCTATGGATCCTAATTGGATTAATGCTATGAAGGATGAGATGCATGATTTATATGAAAATAATACTTGGTGCTTAACTGATCTTCCTACTGGTAGAAAATCAATAGGAAGTGAGTGGGTGTTTAGGATTAAATATAAGTATGATGGTGAAATTGATAGATATAAGGCTAGGCTAGTGGCTAAAGGTTTTGGTCAAAAAAATGGGATTGATTATAAAGAAACCTTTAGTCCTGTGGTAAAAATGGGAACTATTAGATGCCTTTTAAGTCTTGCAGTTTAGAATAATTGGAATGTTTTTCAAATGGATGTTAATAATGCTTTTTTATGGTGAGTTGAAAGAGAAAGTATACATGTTGCCTCCACCTGGGTTTTTTTAATCCATCTGATAACAAGATGTGTAGAATGAAAAGTCTTTGTATGGGTTGAAACAAGCCCCAAGACAGTGGAATCATAAATTGTCTAAGGCTCTTAAGGAAAATGGTTTTGAACAGTCTAAGAATGATCACTCTTTAATCTTTATAAATTATGACAAGTTTTCCTTGTTTTTATTAGTATATGTTGATGACATTTTCATCACATGTACTAATGAAAATGAGATGATTAATTTCAAACAGTTTTTGAGTAGCAAGTTTAAAATTAAAGATTGGGTGAGTTAAGATATTTTTTTAGGAATTAAAGTGTTAAAAACAAGTAATGGTTTATGTTTATCACAAAGAAAGTACTGTCCTAAATTGCTTCATAAGTTTGGTTTATTGGCATGTAGGCCTGTATTGACTCCTTTACCTGAAAATATTATGCTTACTCATAAAGAATATGAGAATGATAAGTTTTTGGTTAATATTACAAAATATCAAAGATTGGTTGGAAAGCTGATCTATCTTACTTTAACTAGGCATGATATTTCATATGTTGTTCATTGTCTAAGTCAGCATATGCATTCTCTATTAAAATCTCATTTTGATATTGCTTTAAGACTTTTGAAGTATTTAAAGCTTTCCCCTTGAAGTGGTATTCAGTTTTCTAGAAGGAGTATGTCACACCCTCAAACGGGGCCTGGACAGAATACGTGTCCGAGGGCGTGACGTCATAATAATTCAAACTCAAGGCAAATGGAACGACCACTAATGGACGTTTTGAAAATCATAACTCATTGCATTTATTAAAAATGGATACGTCTTACAAGATATCAATGAAATTAAACGTTGAGGAAGCGTAATTAAGTTTTCAAAAGACAACGAGTATGATTGATAAGAAAAGTATTGAAAGATGATATCATATTGCACGTAGACTCCACATAGCACATTAGAGAAGTCCAAAGCTAAGTACCTGAGAAAAACATGCTTAAAACGTCAACATAATGTTAGTAAATTCATAGGTTTAATTCAAACGTAGTTACAGTGGACCACAAGATTTCAACACGTATGTGACAGTTATAATAGATACAACTTCACACAAAAAGGTATTTACGTTGCACTAAGCTCATGACACCGAAGCTAATGGGAAGGTAGCATGTACATTTCCATATAAAGTTGCCCTGGTAGGTTTCCGACCAAAGATCACCCAAACTAGTTTTGACATGAAATACATCCGTTGGCCTGTACATCAGTCGTACCCGACTAGTAAGAATTACCAAACCCGGATGGGGATTATTAGTCCCAATAGATCTATTTACTCACTCGCGCTTACTTAACCAGCCAGTCGGTTAAAGATAATTAACGGTTCATGATATTACAAGCAAATAGTGGTCTAATGCTACATAGGCAACACGTAAACAAGGGAAAGTATCACGTAAAGTACTTGTGTCCGGTTTAAGAAAACAAGCGATGTTTCTCACCCCAAAGTTGGAAAACATTTAATTCAAAATGCATAAAAGTGGGGCTATGAACTCACAGTAGATGGTGTATCTAGTAATAAAAGTTTTATAAAATATATCTTTCGTCTTTTTGTCTGAAATAATATTTATAATTTTGTCTTTTTTATCGTTATTAAGAAAAATACTTAGTAATTGATATAAAAGTATGTAGTTTAATTTATTTATCATGTTTTAGTATAATAGTTATTTATTTATTATAAGGTAGTGTAATTTCGTCCTTTTGTCGAGATTTGGAAAATAAGTTTTCAAAATAATTCTAAGTATAAAAGTTTTACAAAATTTCGGCATGAACCGTTCGTATATATCCGTTTTTCCAAAGTCATAGACTTTATTCAAACAATATTTCATACTTTTCGACTAACGTCAAATCTCTACTTTTTATCCCAACGATATTCAACAATTATTTTCCAATTTTATGTCCATATATTCAAAACGCTTAACTATAGATAAGTTACATAAGTAATTATATAGTAGTATTAATATGCCAACTTATAAGTTTAAAAATAAGCAATAAGCCCTTAACGAAATAAGCTGAAACCCAACGCACCCTTATTGGGCTTTTAGGCCCAATAAGCCTAAACGAAAGAATTAAAATACCAAAAGTCCAAAATTAGTCCAATAAGCAAACGAATAAGCAAACAACATCTAGCTTATCAAATAAGCTATAAATAAGCTAACCAAATGTGTTATACCATGAGCTTAAGGCTCACGAATTAGGCTTGGTGTTGGACCGAGGCCCATTAAGCCAACAAAACGATCATCGGGCTTATTTATTAAGCCCGTTAAGCCCAAAACCTTATTATTTAATAAATAAGCTACGAAAATAAGCTAGAAAAATAAGACAACACTTGGTTTAGCATAAAGTTCAAACCTTTATAGGTTTTCCTTTAGTTTGACACACTTATAAGCTCAAATAAGCATCTTGAGCTTATTAATAAGCCAAAAATAAGAATAAGCACTTTGAAAAAATGTTTCTTTTTGACAAAATAACCACAACAACACCACTAATATTTCCCCTTATTTCTTTTATAAATTTTCGAACCATATGTAACCCTTAGGAGGGTTTTGTAAAACTTAAATCTTTGATTTTTACAGAACGAGTTGTACAACTAGCTTATTTATATAACAAAGATCAAGAAAGTACAAGAATTTCATGAAAAAGATGAACCCACAAAAGATAGTGATTAGGATTTGATTAGAAACTAAATATAACCCAAACGTTGTTTAATCATACCCAAATAACTATAACGATCAACCCAGAATACTCTTATTTTCAAACAATCTTGATCAAAAATCAAAATATGGAGGGTTTTTAAAGGGGTGTTTGTGTATCGGTTGTGAGAAGAGAGGATAGGGAAAGAACAAAGTTTTGTGTGTGGGTTTTGTTGAGAGAGAATAAGATGAGAATGGAAATGAAAATTTTCAAATAAAATATATGTGTGTGTGTGCTAGACGTGGGCAAGAAAAGGGGAACAAGGGGGGACCAATTTGATCTCACAAAAATTAAGACATGCAAGGTGGCCATTAAATATCTAGATATTTCTATGCACACATATATGCTACTAGTTATATTCACGGAATACGAAAATACTGAAAATGCGTAAAATCTTTACGAAAAATTTTGAAAATTTAAATATCAACTCAATACGTAAAAACGCGATGACAATCAAAAGACTACATTAAATGGCAACCCAGAATGCCTCCGGTAAACGATTCTTAGATATACGCGAGAAAATTTCCTGGTTAAACTTAAAACTTACACGTAACTTATAAAATTTAAAATAAGGGACGGAAATGATGAAAATATTGATCTGAAATTTACAAGATGTCACATCCTTTCCTCATTAAATGAGCTTTGTCCTCTAAGCTTAAGACGTGACATTCAGGGCCGTTACATATTTTGAAAACATGTGAGGGTATTTCTTTAGAAATTGATCTTCACGATCCCAGGTGAACTCATGACCCCCTTTTCGAGTTCCAATGAACCTTGACGATAGGAATATAACTTTTCCTGATGCGTTTGACCTCACGATCCATGATTTCGATAGGTTTGGTATGTGTTTAATTACACATACCTTTAACCATTAAAAACGTGCTTAAATGACCAAAAACGTTCCAAAAATACATTGTATTTGTATGTTTTGCATTTGTACTGTGCAGGTAACGGATATCTAAGAAAAAGACAAAAACGAAGCCAAAACGACAAAACCGAGCACGAGAACGAAAAGAGCGTGAAAGAAAAGTCAAATCAAAGTCAAAAGTCAAAAAGTCAAAGTCAACCAAAGTCAACCCCGTCAAAGTCAAAAGGCGGAGCCGATATCGAAGAACTGTTAAATAGGCCAACCCGTACCTATCTAATGGGTCGGGTCAGCCCATTTAAACATTATGAAGACTTAATAAGCCTTAAAGACTTATAAAAAGCCCAAGTTCCCTTTTATAACACCCGGCCCAATACACAAGCCCAAACAATAACCCATAACCCCCTTATAACAAGCCGTTATCCTTTTAACCCCCAACCCCTTTACGCCGTTAGTCCTTTAAGGACTAACAATGCAAACAAACACCAAACTCAGGGACTGATTTTGCCAAAGTTCAAACAATTTTTCACTACCCGCCAAATGATCCAGGTACTATTCCCCCATCTTCTCCACCTTGTCGACCCATACCTAAACATCACCCTCCCCCTCTACCCCACTCCACAAATGGCCAAATGCCACCTTGGCAATCCCATAATCCCCCATTCATCAAGGGTAAATGACAAAGATTGAAGGGTTGAGATCAAAGGGCTTGGGCACCACTCAAATTCAATGGCCAAAATGAAAGACTTGAAGCACTCACACATGAAGCACATCTGCCTTATGTCTCACACAAGAAACACACATCATAGAACCTTCTTAGTCTTTATATAAATAGGACTCATTGTAAGCCCTTGGGCACTTAGTTTTTTTTCTAGTTAATTTTTCAGCTTATTTTACTTAATGTTTTTTAAATTCCAAGCTTTGTAAACGTTTTAAGATTAATGAAAAAGTT
>BQNB010010490.1:32402-80259 GCA_026074375.1 Tanacetum coccineum | reverse complement strand
GGATGAAGTTGTTCCAGATCTTCTTGAGAAAGTTGAGGAGAGTTGGGTTGACTTGCAAGGAAAGCACATATCACATCATCACAAATATTATCTAGAGATATAAAGTATGAGTAGTACTAACTCCATGAGAAGTATCATCTACTTTGTTAGTGTTGTTGGTGTTATTAGTGCTGTTAGAGATAAAGGCCACATTTTATGAATTTTGACTTGTGCTTGATGAACCTGTAATTTTAGGTTCATATATTTTCAGGTTATTATACAAGTCATCCAAGCTGATGGTTTTAATTTCTACCTTATTCCTCCAGATTAAAGCATGATTCTTCCATTCAGATGGAAGACTTCTCAAGAGCTTTAGGTTCATATCTTCCTGGTTAATCACTTCTCCTTGGATCTCTAACTGACTGATAAGTTTTTGTAACCTATCAAAGTTTTGATCCATTGTTTCTGAACTTAATGCAGCAAAGTTCTCATATTGTTGTTTGAGAAGTGTCCGTTAAACCTTCTTGGACTCCTTATTCCCTCCATACCTTTTCTCTATAGCCTTCATTAGCAACTTTGCATCTTGAAATGAGTGAAACTTCAGCTGGTCTTTATTTGGAAGTTCCATCAACAGGGTTGCTCTTGCTTTTATTTTATTTCTTATATCCTGTTTTTCTTCAGCAGTGGTAAGTTCATACTCTTGTTCAACTGTTCCAACAGTTCTTCTCAGCACTTTGTTCCCATTCTTGATTACTTCCCATAGGGAGTAATCAGTCATAATAAAATATTGTTCTATCCTCATTAGCCAGAGATCATAGTCTCATAGGTTGAGGATAGGTAGTCTTGCAGTCAGATTGTTAGTGGTAGTTCCTACCTCCATCTTATCACTGAAAAAATAGATCTTGGATGAATTGGTTGATTCTTCTTATTCAAAGATTCACAACAAGCTCTGATACCACTTGTTGATCCCAATGAATAGATCTTTAACTCCTTAGCTTGTAAGGTTTAGTACCCTTGGATAAATCCAAAAATACTAAGAATGAAACTTTGATTGAATGATATAAACTATGCGGAATCTAGTTTATATCACTAAGAAGTATTCTTAATGAAACAGTAAAGTATGTTTTGACACAAAGATATAATCAACACAATAAGCTTCAATATATATTAATACGATCACTCTGACTTAGTGATAGGGTTTACAACCTTGAAGCTATGAACTCTATGGAAAACTGAGATGGAAAACTTATATCTTTCTATACCCTAGGATCCCCTTTTATACACCAAGGAGTCCTACAAGGCTTACAATACATTCCTAACTTATCATGATCTTTTCTATAAATAAACGTAATCTCTTAATCAAATAAGTTATACATATCTTTTACAAAAATAACTTAATACTTATCTTTAATCAATCTTTATCTCTTTAATCCGTCTTTATCCTCTTGACAACAGTAAATCTTCTAGTAGTTGTAATTCAGCAGCAGTTGTATCTTTATAACCAGCAGCACAAACTAAGCATAAGCAGTAGTAAGTACTAAAAGTACTAACTTTACGCTAACAGTTGTAACTTTACTCTAGCAGCACTAAGTTATACTAACAATACTAAGTTACACTAGCAGTAGTAACTTTTGTACTAACAGTATTAACCACTTAGCATACTTTCAGTCTTCAACTCTAAGCAGTCTTAACTTCAACTGACAGTAGTAACTAGCAGTGGTAACTTTATACTACCAGTACTAACTACTTAGCATAATTTCCATTATGTACCTGAGCAGTAGTAAGAATCCTTGAAGTCTTTTAAGTCCTAACAATCCTTCCCTAAACTTGATGTTCAACTTCTGAATCTTCAAGTTTCTTCATTAAAAGTCTTCATCATACTCAGGAGGATACATTCAAACCTTTTATTGACCACTTTGCTGTTTTACCATAAGCTTGAACAGTTGATAGCACATCTCATTCCAATGATCAGCTTGAAGTTTCTTGTTAAGCATATTTGTGATTGTAATTGGCGTGAGGGGATATCTCTTTTCAACTAACATAAAGATGTGAACATTTGCAAACCTTATAAAGTGCACTCCACATGAATCAATTAACTTCCAAATGGTTACCTTGTATCCTTGTAGATTTCTCCATACATCACTCCTTATGTCTGGTTCAAACATGACTTTCAAATCACCCCACAACACTCTTTCATGTTCATCTTCAGGTCTTAAATCACCATGCTTTGTTTTGACTAACTTCCAAAGAGTCTGCAAATCCTCTTTGTCAATACCCTAAAGCAGTCTAATCATTGAAGAATGTCTCTTGGAACTTCCATATGCTCTTATCAACTGATAATGTACCATTATTCCTTCTTTAAGAAGCTTGTAATCAACAATCACTGGTGGTTTGATAGCAAGTGGTATAACATCAATTGCTATATCATCATCCTTTTTAATCACCAAATGCTTTTTCAATTCAGCTGTATCATCTGCTTTAACTTCTTCATGCTCATCAGTTTCTTTACCATCCTCCAGTTTTTATCTCTTTGGAGATTCTTGTTGTTGCTCTCTTACTGCTCTTTTCTTACCAAGACTCTTCTTTCTGCTGCTTTTAGCTTTCTCCTTACTACCTTCTACCTTCTTTTCATTGCTTTCTTATGTCTCTAAACTCATAGCCACAAAGGTATTTACCCTCTTCATCTCTTTGTCAAACAGCTTTTAAATTTCATCATAGCTCTTTCCATTAGCTGTTTGTGTTTGTATCCACCTATGTGCTTAAGATAGGTAGACATTTGACTTCTCTTTTATGCCTTGGTAGGAGGTCTGTTTCTCTTTTCTTATGCTCTAAGTGCAGCAAAATGTTTTCTTCTTTTCTCCATGAGTTCCATAAATAATTTTCCTTTTTCTTCATCTGTCAAGTCCTCTCTTTCTCTTGTATGAAGTCTCTCAGCCAGTAATCTATCAGCCTCCATCATAGCTTGTGTATTTTCCCATGATTCAATCAATGCTATGTTGGCTTCTTCTTGCTTTTGCCTTTCAAGCCTTTCTTCTTCTATGATTTCAGCATCCAACTAAGCTTGAATATTTCTTGCCAAATCTTCATCAAGAGCAACTTGTTCTTTCCTTTTTAGAGGGACTTCAGGCTCAATCATGATTGCTTTGCCTTTGTTTTTACTCTTTGAAGGTTGTGCTTCTGGTGAAGTTTTGAATTCACTTAGCTCCTGAACTACAACCCCTCTAGCCTTGGGTCTTGTAGTTGTTGTTGTTGTAGCTGCAATAATAACAACTTTAGGTTTAGCTGCTTTGATTTCAATAAGTGTTTGAGCCAAATTTAATTCATCAATCTTAGCAGCAGTAACTCCTTCATCTCCTATATCAGCAGTAGAAACTTGAATTGTAGGAGCAACACTATCTTCAACACTAGCAGTTATAGGAATTGTAGGAGCAACACTATCTTCAACACCAGCAGTAGTAACTGCTTCACCAGTCTTTGTACTCTGTTCTTCTTTCTTAATAGTTGTAACATCCACACACACCTCATCATCATCCAGAACTCTAGTATCAAACATTAAGTCTTCATCCTGTCTTTCTTGAGTTTCATTAACTAGAGTTACCTCAGCATCTGCATTAATATCTTCAATTCTCGTCCCCTGTTTGGATGCATCCTCCTGAGCACCCAAACTATCATTTGAGTATTCAATTCTTCTAGCTGCAGCAACTTTCTTTAATCTTTTAAGCCATGTGGTTCTGAACTTTCTCCTCTTTTCTAGCATATCTACCCTCTTCTTGAGACTAGCAATCTCAATAGCTTGATCAGATTTAGCCTTTTCCAAGTCAAGAACCTGTTTTTGCAATTTGGTACATAAAACTATCAAATCATTAAGTTGCATGCTATCCTCACCACTGAGTAGTGGATCATTGGAAGGTGTGGGTACACTTTCCTCATGCTCTGTCTCATCATGAGCAATTTCTGCTTCCTTCCTCTATTTCCTCTTGGACTTTTGTTTCTTCTTGGGTGGAGAGGATGTAGATGGTTGATCAACAATGGGTATTTGATTGGAATCAGTTGGATGTTCTAAATCCTCACCCACTCCTTCAGAAGCTTGAACCATCATAGTATCAAATAAAGGTGTTATCCTCCCAGAAAAATCCTTTCCTTTTCTCTTCATATTAGCAAAAAATTTCTTTGTGTGAGAGGGATTAACATAAATCTTCTTATGATGTGACATGTCTCCAAGCTGTTGATTAATGAAAACTTGTAGAAATGATTTCATGAAAGCCCTCACTGCCTTCTGACTTTACTAAGTATGCCACCATATTGTGCTTGTCGCAAAACTCTAAATTCGCCATTTGATGAATAAAAAGTTTTTAGGCTCTGGGTTTGTGTCGGAGAGATAGTGAAAGGTTTTGTAGAGGTTATATAAATATAAGAGATTTTTAAAGATTTTAATTGAACCGACTGAAAAGGATTTGAACTTATCGTGAAGAATTCTTATGATATTTATAGAAAGATCACGAATTCTCCAATTAGTCAACCCTATAAGCAGATAGTTGGCGGAAATACTCAATGGCTCTAAATTAATGAAATTATTTATGCTACCAACAGTACTAACGGTCACCTAGCAGTACTAAGTTTGGTCTAGCAGTACTAACTTGAAGCCTAACAGTAGTAACTTCGTCCGCAGTAGTTAGATATACCTAGCTACTCTAACTTAAGTACTGGCAGTAATAAAGTTGAGCCATGCAGTATTAACTCCCCATCTTGAACCAACAAACATTTCCATTACCAAATGATAGATTCTCACATTCTCTCTTTCTGTTTAGCTTCACACATTATCTCTAATTCTTTTTCTCACCATGCAACTCTTTCCTATTATTGTCACACAACTACTACTCTTCTAGTTTTTAAAACTCCACCATTTTCTCTATTCTTTTTCCTTACAAAATCAGACAATTTTGTACATTGTGCCATTAATTCCATAAGTTTTCCATATTGTCCTCCTACTTCCAATGTGTTAACTTTTGAGAGAGGTGGATCATTGGACTGTAACAGATGTAGTCTCAAACCTAGTTTGAGCATCTACATCCCCTAATATGGTATCTTGGCACCTAGGACCACTACCTGAACCAATTCCCTAAGAACTTGGCTCATTAAGTGTTGCCATGGATTGGGTCTTAATTTTATGTTACACTATCTGCCTCTGCTTCTAAGAGCTAGAAGCATATTGGCAGCCATCCCCTTTCTATTAACCCAACTCCTTATGGGGCAGCCTCATTCATCAACCTTTTTAGGGGACCACAAGACTCAGTTATTTTGAGTCCCGCCTCTTGATTTCCTAGTAGTTGGACACATCACACACTTGTGGCTTGGATATTACATTTCTTTCATCAATTTGTGACTGCATATTAACAACATAATCCTCCCCTCAATTCAATACCAGAAACTCAATATGCTTATCCTGCAAATGTTAGTCCAAAACCAAAAAGACACACTCCAAAGTCTTTTCTTGTTTAGCAGTTTTAATTGTGACTAACAGTTTTAACTAACAGTCTTAAGTATAACTAGCAGTATTAATTATACTTAGCAGTATTAACATTTACCTTAGCAGTTTTAACTATATCTTCAATAATTATACAACAACATGCCTCTATTCATCACAAGCACACAAGAAAAGACTAGATAGACATGTGAGAATTCATGAGGATCTATATTTATGCATAATCTATAATTAAAAGTTAAGAACTGTTAAGCCTTAGAGATTTAGTAATCCAATTATAGTAATTAGAAAGTTAAACCAGCTAACATAAAAAGCTATGGTGAGAAGATCTGCAACATTTTGGTCTGTGTGAATCTTGATCACTTGTATCAACTTCTTCTCATATGAATCTTTGATAAAATGGTGCCTTATCTCTATGTGCTTGGTTTTGGAGTGAGACACTGGATTCTTCACAATACAGATTGTACTTTCATTATCAATGTAGATTTTGGTGTTCATGAAATTGAATCCATAGTCAAGCATCTTATTTTAGATCCATAACACTTGTCCACAATAGTTAGCAGCAACAACATATTCTGCTTCAGTTGTTGAGTTGGTTACTATTGTCTGCTTCTTACATTGCCATGAAATCAATCTCTTGCCAAGAAATTGACAACCTTCTGTTGTGGATTTCCTGTCAAGACTAGCTCCAGCATAGTCACTATCAGAAAAAGCTTATAAGTCAAATGGTGAATTTTTAGGATACCAAAGGCCCAATTTAGGTTGGCCTTTTAAGTATCTAAAGATCCTCTTCACAGCATTAAAGTGTGAAGTTTTTGGAGTAACTTGGAACCTTGCACAAGCACAAACAACAAACATAATGTCTGGTCTAGAAGTTGTTAAGTACATCAATGATCCAATCAATAATCTATATAAGTGTACATCCATATCCTTAGCTTCTTCATCTTTTACCAATGCCTTGTTTGTCTCCATTGGAGTGCTTGCTGTCTTTACTGAGGCAAAATCAAACTTTTTCAAAATCTCAGCCACATATTTATCTTGGCTGATAAATATCCCATCACTCTTCTGTTTAACCTAAAGTCCTAAAAAGAAAGAAAGTGCTCCTATAGAACTCATTTAGAAGTTATCATGCATTAGTGTTTCAAATTTATTACTCATCTGTTTCTTGGTTGATCCAAAGATGATATCATCACTCTAAACAGCTCTCTTAATATAGAATTTTGTATTGCCACCATTTCGGCAGCAATTATAGAAAGCCTGTTTGCAGCATCCATAGCCATACGTGCAAGTACTCAATTTATTTGATTTGAATTTGTTGAAGTGAAGACACTTTTCGAGCCTCCATTTATAGCCTAAGAAAAGAATCTTGCCCCGCGAGTATGCCGAACCTTGCACAAGCACAAATAGCAAGCATTATGTCTGGTCTAGAAGCTGTTAAGTACATTAATGATCCAATCATTGATCTATATAAGTGCACATCCACATCCTCAACTTCTTTATCCTTGACCAATGCTTTGTTAGTCTCCAATGGAGTTCCTGCTGTCTTTACTGAGGAGAAATTAAACCTTTTCAATATATTAGCCACATACTTGTCTTGGCTAATGAAGATTCCATCATCCTTCTGCTTTACTTGTAATCCTTAGAAGAGAGTGAGTTCCCTCATAGAACTCATCTGGAATTTCTTGTGCATCAAACTTTCAAATTCTATACATAAAGACTTCTTAGTAGACCCAACGATGATGTCATCTACATACACCTAAACTAACAGTATATCACTTTTGTCCTTCTTGATAAACAAAGTCTTATCTATGATCCCATGGTATGTGCTTAATTATACATACCATTTTCCATTAAAAACGGACTTAAATGACTAAAAACGTACCAAAAATACACTGTATTTGTATGTTTTGCATTTGTATTGTGCAGGAAACGGATATTCAAGAACAAAACAAAAACAAAGCCACAAACGACAAAACCAAGCACGGAATGAGAAAGTCAACCTCGACAAAAGTCAAAAGTCAACCAAATGAAGAAAATACAACTTGAGGGACTAAAACTGCCAAACTTCAAGTTGTATTACAAAAAGCCAAGCGCTGAAATCAAAATTTCCGGGTGAAGTATAACTTTAATGGGCCCAAGTTTCTGCTAAACCCTAAAGTTATATAAATAATAATAGGGCAAAGTTTACAATTAATTATAAGAAATGAGGGCCAAAGCGGTCAAACCTACACAAAACCCATCTTGCGAGCGCACCAACAACAAAGACCCCCGTACAACTAAGGGCTTGTCTTCCCATGCTTATTTTCCCTGCAAACCACTCAGCCCCTGGAATAAGAACATTTCACCACTCACACTATTTTTCCCCCCCCTCACTGTTTAATTGACAAGTTGGCAATCCCTCTACCATTTCCAAGTAATTCGATGGCTTAGATGACTTAAAAAAGCACGCGCGAGCGCTAGCTAGAGAGAATGGCTGAGATAATTTTGTCAAGTCCCTCCCCTCACACAACAAAAACACCTAATTAGGTCTCTCACAAATGAACACAAGCTCAAGTCCCAAGAGAAGACTACGGCTTATAAATAGAGCCCTTTTAGTAAGCCTACATAAACCACGAGTTTTAATCTTAGAATATCTTAGCTTAATTTTCAATATAACTTAGCTTATTTTAGTTCTTAAAGTCATTTACAGCTTTTACTTTCAGCTTTGTAACACTTTCAAGTTTTCGAATTGCAAATTTGAGTTTAAGGTCAATTTACAAATTCCAATGTTAGTTTCATAATTGAGTTGTTTTGTGTTCAAAAGCTCTCAATAACAAGCTTGATTGTATAACTGCTTTAATAAGTAAATTTAAGAATTAAGTATACAAAAATCAACTCTTAAATACACCACAATAGGCATTAAAACTACTTATATGATAAAGCCAGTTCTGGATGGGCTTGGACACTAACTCTAGCTTGTTTAATACAAGCTAAAGCTTTATATTCTTTGTTTAGTGCCCTGTTTTGACAAGGGTGTTGTAGCTCTCTTTTCTTACTTTTCTTATCTACTGCAAACTGCTTATAGTACTTATTTGTTACCTATATTTGCTTATTTATGCTTTATTATGATGTTTCGTGCTTATCTTGCTTAGTTTGTTAGTTTTAAAAAAGTGATTTGTGCAAATCTCATTAGTGAGACTGTTAGTTCATTTGTTAAAACCTGTTAACTAATTCAGCTTATCTAAGTGCTTATTCTTGGTATTATAAGTGTCTTATTGTTGTTCTTAGAATAATCTGTTTTACAACTTAGACCAAATCAGCTTAGTATAAAAAGAAAAAAAATGATTTTCGAAAACTTTAAGGGCTGTTTGGTACTAGCAGTACTAACCCATAGTTAAACTAAGCTAGTCCATTTTTTTTTGTGATTTTAAAGCTAGCAGTAAACTACATCAACTTAGTGGTACTAACTCCAAAGTTATACTCTGGTAGTTATGTACTGTTAGAACTGTTGGTTTCATTTCCTGCTTCTTAGCTTATTGTTTCTCTGTCTCTACTGCCATTTTAGAATTTCTTAGCTTTTTTTTTATAGTAGATAAGCCCCTTGTTCGTTTGCTGTCTGTAGTAAGCTTTACTTAAGTTTATTCCATCTTTTCATAGTATTCCCTAAAGAGTTTATATCAGTTTTTAGTTTTTAGCTTATTCTCCATTCTAGTTTATTGTAGTTGCTTATTCTTATGCCTGAGTGCTTATTAGGGATAGTTAAATATCTGTTTTAGCTTATTCGCTTATTTCTTGTTTCATTGTGTTTTGGCAGAGCTAGCAGCACTAACTTAAAGCTAGCAGTACTAACTTAAAGCTAGCAGTACTAACTGTTAGTTAATACTGTTAGTACTGTCGTTGGTACTGCTGAGTTTCTCCTTCTTAGCTTAGCTTAATTGCCTGCTGAATTTGCTTATTTAGAGTTAGTCTAGCTTATTTGGTTTAGTCATAAGCTTATTTGAGCTTATTTGTGTCTTAGTTTAAAAGTTACAAGTGTTTTTGCCATTTCTAGCTTTTATGCTTGTTCTAGCTTATTTTCCTTGCTTATCTTTGTGTGCTTTTGCTAATTAGGTTTAGTGCCCAATCGCATCCTTGTCATATTCAAACATCAATTATCAATTCGTCATTCGATTTTCCATTCTAGCCTCGTTGGGACATAACGACCCGGAAACACTCTATACTACTTCCGGTTTCATTGATTTCGCGGATTTTAACCCTTGTTATATATTTATATATGTTTATATTTATTTATATGTAAAAAGGAGTAAGTTTTTGCGAGTCAATTTTTGGCGCCGCTGCCGGGGAAGCTGAAAACGATTATCGTTACGTTTGACAAATTGTGTTTGAAATTGTGAATATTTTCTTCTATAAAAATATAAAAAGTACAAAAATATTTTTCATTTTCTTTTATTAGTATAATTATCATATAAAATATAAGGAGGGTTGTTCCGAGGAACTACGACCCGAAAGGAGAAATAAGCTTCGCGCTATTCCTACTCCTCCGCTCACCTGTGCATTTATCTTTTTGAGAGCTACCGTGAAGTAAGTAGATTATTTGGTTGAAGTTGTCTTATCTCATTGTCCGGTAAAATACATTGTGAATAAATCATTGAAAAAAAAAAATTAGTGTAAATTTTCTTTTTAAATTTCTATTTTGTGCATGCGCACTCGTTCTCAAGTCCGTAAACGTCGACAACAACAAGTCCGACAAACTTCTGTTGAATCACCAAATCTTGAGAAACCAAATAACAATCAAGAAACTTTCAATCCTCCCATAGTTACGATGGACGATAATCGTACTATGGCTCAATTGCTCGAGGCACCCACCGAGGGTTACGAGGATGCAATCGTTGTTCCCGAGATCAACGCGAACAATTTTGAGATCAAGCATGGTCTACTTAATCTTGTTCAAAACAAGCAATTTTTTGGACATGATAAAGAAGACCCACATGCTCACATCCGATATTTCAACAAGATCACTTCTACGATGAAGTTCCCGAACGTCCCGAGTACGTCGGTTAAGCTTATGCTTTTCCTATTTTCCCTCGAGGGAGCAGCCCGGATTTGGCTTGACAAAGAACCCCCTTAATCGATTCTTACATGGGATGATCTTGTGTCGAAATTCATTAACAAATTCTTTCCTCCTTCTAAAACGACAAATCTTAGAAATGAAATCACGAGATTTCAGCAAAGATTTGACGAATCGTTTTATGAAGCATGGGACCGATTCAATGATCTTCTTAGGGCATGCCCGCATCATGGGTTTTTGGAATTGCATCAACTCGATACATTCTATAATGCCTTGAACACAAATGAATCAAGATTCATTGAATTCCCGCCGCGGTGGTAACTTTTTGGATGAAAAGTGCCCGAGAATGTTCAAAAAAATCATAGAAGAGCAAATCCCCAAAGATTCGCAATTCACGAAGCAAATCCTTGTTGCTAGTAGTGCAAGCACATCCACATCCGTATCTCACCCACCCGATGTCCTCCGAACTCAAAGATATGGTCAAGAGCCATTGCTCCTTGATAAGAAGAATCAATCCCAAGCTCCCGCTCACCGAACTCCCGCGTCCGTAAAAGCGGTCGAGGAAAGTTGTGTGACTTGCGGTGGAGCTCATTCGTATCAAAGTTTGTCCCCACCGATGACAACGGTTATCAAAGACTATATTCCAGAGCTTACTTTCTCAAGCCGCAGCGGCTAATTTTCCATCAAGGAAGGATAGACCATGCCCGACCTCCAATGGGTGTCAAACCAATTCGACCTCCTGGGTTTTCCACCTATGCAAAGCCATCAAAACAACCAAAATCGGGATCAATTTCAACCAAAATCGGGGGAATAATTTTAGCTAAAATCGGGGTAATAATTTCAGTCAAGGATCAATTTACCAACCCCAGGTTAATCAACCACCAACTTATCAAGCTCCTGTTTACCAAGCTTCCATTCCTCAAACACAAGGTGTGTCTAAGACCGATTTTGATAGCTACGTAAAAGCTAATGATGCGGTTATGAGGAATATGCAAAACCAAAATCAAGTTTTGCAAAACCAAGGGCAAAACCTGCAAGCTCAATTGAACAACTTGGCTACTTCAAATCAAAGGGTTGAAAGTATGCTAAGTAACTTTATAAAAATAAACACCGCCTCTACTTCAGGTTCGGGAACTCTCCCAGGTAACACCATTACCAACCCGAAGGAAGATTTGAAAGGTATCACCACCCGGAGTGGTGTTGCATATCAAGGACCCACGATTCCTTCTACTTCTACTTCATCTTCTCCCCCGAAAGTGATGAATCGTGATACCGAGGTTACAAAGGACATGATGCTTCCTAATAATAACGGAAGCACCGAAGACGTCCAACCTCCGGTTATTCAAGTCCAATCTCAAAATCCAACTTCCAAGCCAGTTGTTGATCCCGTTAGTACTCCAATGCCTGACCAACGAACATCAATTCCATTTCCTTCAAGAAGAAATGATGAAAGGCGCCGGAAAAAGCTAAACGTTCAAATTGAGAAATTCTACGAAATCTTTAGAGATTTGAGTTTTGAAATTAGCTTTACGGATGCCTTGACCCTTATGCCGAAATTTGCCTCGACTCTAAAAACTTTAATCGGAAACAAAGAGAAGTTGAGTGAAATGGCTAGAACTCCATTGAACGAGAATTGCTCAGCAGTCATCCTAAACAAGTTACCTAAAAAACTTGGAGACCCTGGCCGATTTCTTATTCCATGTGAATTTTCTGGGATTAATACATGCAACGCCTTAGCCGATCTCGGCGCAAGCATTAATCTTATGCCATATTTCGTCTGGAAAGATCTATCTTTTCCCGAACTAACCCCGACTTGCATGACGCTAGAGCTAGCGGACCGTTTAATCACTGAACCGATCGGTATAACTAAAAAACGTCCGTTTAATGGTGGGAGGCGCGCGTGAGAGAGCCGCGTGGGGAAGGTGCCCCCCGGCAGATTTTTGGTCGTGGCGAGATTTTGAGCCAGACCCCCGAGTACCTTTAATCTCGGGAGAAGTTTCTTAAAGACCAGTCGTGCATTAATAGATGTTTTACGAAGGTGAATATCCCTTCTTGTTGGCAAAGAGGCCATCACCTTCAATCTGACCAACTATCGAGATACACGGGCCACTTACAATCATATGACGGCGAACCGAATCGACGTCATTGAATTGGCATGCAAGAATACTCGCCAAGAAGTCCTAGGTTTTTTCTGATTCAGTTGCATATGGTAATCCTTCTCCGGATTACGAAAAAATGTTAAAATAATAAAATATAGGCTACCTGTTGGGGAGGTAAAAAGATACCCAAAGTAGTCGAAATTTTAAACTTAGCTACCAATATTTGAAAAAAAAAGATGGGTACCTTGAAAAAGAAATGGTGACAAGTTAGATACCTTTACAAAACATTTTCCCTAATTTCAAACAAGGGTAATATAGTAAACTTGATCAAATTTTCTTATCTATTTTTAGTAGTGGACAATTAAATTGGGACATCCAAAAAAGAAAACGTGAACAATAAAAATGAGACGGATAGAGTAAATTACAATTTAACTCATTTACTTTCTTGCACATACATATTGATGCTACATAAACCGTCGCTGCTATCCGCTAGTAAAATATTTTGTTCATAGTGTACTGAATATTATAAATTCAAATACTAGCTTTCATGTCCTCAACTCCTCAAGTCATAGTCTGTTATCATTTCAAGTTGTTTACATTCTTATGTAATAGTATCGATCGACTAATTACAACACATTTTCATTCAATAAACTAAAATAAGATTAAGAAATATTAAAAAATAAAAGTAAAAAGCTCTCTAAAAAAATAGAAAAGCCGTGATAAGCAATGGCCTGTATTTGCCGTTAGTTGGCGTCACGGCAGCACAAAAATCACTTTTTATCTAATGCAAATCGAATAAACCTAAAAGATGTGAGCCTATAAAACCTTTTATGAGCATAAAAACATTACGGGATAAGATTTTGAGAGTGGAGAATGGCGGTCAAGTAACTATGTGGAATAAATTGGTGCCTAAGAAGGTCAACGTATTTATTTGGAGGGCTTTGAAAGGTAGAATACTTATACGTGAAGAACTTCATAAAAGAGGAATAGATTTAGACTCTTTGTTGGAATTTAACAATCTAGTTAACCATTAACTCTTACGAGTACGCAGCGGATAGATCTAGTCTAGCATATATAATTAAGGGTATATAGTTGGTGGAAGATTGGAAATGTTAACACTTTCTCCATTGATGAATTATTTATCCGTTGCTTACAGAACATGATAAATTGGAAGGATCTTACAATCTCGATCTTGCAAAGACAAAAACGATCCCAGGTGGGATCGCAAAAGAAAGGAATGTG
The DNA here is from genome assembly GCA_026074375.1 of Tanacetum coccineum. NCBI lineage: Eukaryota > Viridiplantae > Streptophyta > Magnoliopsida > Asterales > Asteraceae > Tanacetum > Tanacetum coccineum. The sequence continues at coordinate 66,410 of BQNB010010490.1, read as the reverse complement.
AGAGTGTTTAAAAAGTAAGTTTCAATCATAATAAGATTATTCAAGAAATTCAACTTAAGTGCTACGAATGGATAGTAAGAAGATCAAAAAGAAAAATGGGATGTAATTGGCAACATTGGCTTTTCGACCGATTAGATGTCGTCTTAAACAATAACTAGTTTACTGATGTGAAGTGTGTTATAAAATGTGGCAGTTGCTGTGAGATTTATTTTTCTATTGTCTGTTGCATCTGGTGTCCTAAGTTTTATCGCAGCAGGTATTTTTTGTTTTGGCTTGTGAAAGTTCAGGTTTTGGGGTCCCCTTTGCTTTCCTTTGATCTCCAGTCAATGCATATCTTGTGTTCATGGGCTTCTGTCGTATGACAGTAGCTATTGTTTTGTTTTGGGTGGTTGTGGCATTGTGGCCCCCTAGATAGTATTTGTGTTTCCAGTTTTGGTCCATTGGTTTTGATTTGTAACTTTAGTCCGAGTCTTGTTGGCTTGCTTTGTGTTCTTGTTTTGTTCGGGTTCATTTCTCTTTAATCGTCTTGTTTGAAAAGGAGGAATGCCGTTTGGTTGTATTGTTTTGGTTGTTGTCTAATATATTGTTGCCTTTAAAAAAGAACATTACGAGAATTAAAACTGATCCAAGTGAGAACTTCATCTTGGCATAAAGACGAGGGGCAAACAATCCTCGTTAGAAGGACTTTCACATTTAACAATACCTACCATCACAGGGACACTGCAAATGAGATCCAAACATCACATTACACTTTCCAGAATCAGTAAACAGATTAACATCGCAAGGTTTTGGTTCATTACAAGGACGTTCACCTTTAACAATACCTACCATCACAGGGTTTTTTAGTTTCTACTTACATCTATGAATGTGAACGTACATGACTAATATTACTATAATTATATAGCATTCTTTTCGCGGTACTTCATCCGATGGTTTATTCACTCACTCATTCATCTATGCATTCATTTACCCATTTATTTATTCGTTCATTTACCCATTTGATCATTCTTTTCCGCATCATGCATGGTTTGTATAAAGGATATTTATATAAACTTTTGCTTGTGCATGTCATGGCTATCTCTGTTATCTCAGTTTCATCATATTCATCTAAGGAGAGTGTGAGGACATCTACTGGACGAGTTATCTTGTTTGGTACTATCCCTACCACTATCCCTGACACTACACCTTTTGTGATTCCACCCACTACCCATATTGATACCACACCGATACCTACTGTTTCACCCACTATACCACCATCACCTGATTATACACCCGCATCACCTGATTATTCACTCGCATCTGATACGGAGTTTGATCCATCCGAGGACCCGTCATCAGATTATATACCGCCACTACTAGCTACTTTACCATTTCTTTCATCGACCGATGATTCTTCAGATAGTGATATACCTGATACACCACCATCACCTACCCATGGTACACCATTCACTGACACTACCCTTTCTACTCAGAGATCACCTGCGGTATCTGGTGCACTTCGACGTCAAGTTATGATTCTTTCATTGGGACAACCTATCCCTCATGGTCGACCGTACTGCTACCATCTTAATGGGCCAGTACACATGATGACTGTGAGGAAGAGGGTTGGACCGTTACCTACTCATCGTCTTGCTGTGAGACATTCAGTTGATTACTCTTCTTCATATCATTTTTCTTTGGATGATTCATCATCGAGTTCATCATCAGAGACTTCATCGGATTCTTCTGTGGATGCTTTATCTGATTCTGCATCTAGTCATTCATCTTCTGATCATTCATTACCCACACCATCATCGGGTATGAGACCTAGTCATCATTTATGTTCATTGGTATCAAGTATTCATCGTTCATCTGCCGCTATTTTTGAGAGACCATCTCGTGATTCTTCTTCTGCGAGCCCTTCTCACAAGAGGAGTAGATCCCCTGATGCATCTGTATAGTTATCTTCACCTACCCTTGGAGCATTGTCTTATCCATGTGCTGACCTTTTACCATCACCTAAGAGGATTAGGAGCCCTGAGACAGCTACGGATTTAGAGGGTTGATTCGATCCAAATAGTCTATATATAATTAAATATATATATATCCTAAATATCTCAAATTAATTATATTTTAGTAAGTATCCTGTTTGATAAAAAAATTGCTTGAGGACAAACAAAATTATATCTCCCAGATGTCGTATCCCGACGAGAAGTGAATTTAAATTTCATGAAAGTATTTTATTTGATGCTTGAATAACAAGAATTTTTGTTTTTGATTACTAATTCTAAAAACGCAAAATAAAGCAAGTAAGAGCACGTAATCAAATAAGGCAACAAACAACTAAAGTAAAAACGTTAACGGGAATTCTAAAACGCAACATTTAAGCAAGTAATTCAAATTTTAATCCTACAAACTCAAATTTAATTTTTATAAATTCTAAATGACTAAAAATAATTTTCAGAAAAAGAATTATATTTTTTTGATTTTTATTTTATTTATTATGAATTTAAAATGATTTTAATTTAGAAAATTAATTAAAAATAGTAAACTACTCCTAAAAATTCTAGAAAAATTATGGAAAGTAGAATGGAGTGAGTAGAATCTAAGAAAAATACTAACTTGAAAAATTGCTTAATGAATAAGCACAAAATAAGCAGATAAGCACGTATAAGCTAAATCCTAAAATGGAATGCTATTGGAAAAGTCCCAAGGGGGCAGTTGGTTAGTGTGTGTTGAGTTGAGGTGTATGTATGCTAAGGGGAAGATCACAGGTTTGAACCTGTGGCCTTTCTTTTTGGTGAAATATTTCTTTTTCTTTTTCTTTTTGAAAACTTAATCATAATCTGACATTAAGCAACTTTTGCAAAAACACTTTTTCTAAAACTTACAAATAAGCACAGAAATGAGGAATTTAAGATGACAGAAATGCTTATAAGTGTAGCTTGTCGCTTTTTCTCTCAGAAGCTCTTAACCTGACTAATAAACGTGCTTAATTTTGCTTTAACTTTAAACTGACATTTTCTAAAAAGAAGCTCTTTTAGAAACAAAAATATTCATCTTAGTTCAACTTTATACTTGAGTTTCTAAACGAAATTTTATCTTATTACGGAAAATATGTTGCAAAATAAAAAAAATGAAAAAAATGATGAAAAAAAGAAAAAATAAATAATATAAACTGTGGGCTGATAAAGGTTTACTGCATCTTGCCGGCTCACAACCGATGTTGCAGTCTTCAAAACAAAGCCCATAGTGAGATAATAAATGCCAAAGTGCATTCGTAAGTGTTATCAATAAGAAACCGTCGTCAGACTAAGTCACTACATCTTGTCGGAGGCGTGGCCGATGTTGTAGTCATGTAAATGATGACGGTAGTATAGTATATAGCAATAAATGAAAATTTAATGGTTAAGATTTCTTTTTCTAAACTCAAGTATAATTTTGAACTAAGAATAACTTGCTTTAAGACTTCAAAAGTTGTTGGTTGCCGTCGGTAGATTATTTCGATTAAGTATTCTCCGTGGGGTGTCAAAAACCTGGGCACTTAGCTGATGAGGCTGGGACGTTCCGAGAAGAAAGGTCGCTACATGGAATAATCGCACCAATGAGATCATTAAATTTTTGATGTTTGCGTGCTTTGAGTAGTATTGTTTATTTAGCGGTAAATCTAAGAAATTCGGCCTAAAAGGGTGGAGTATCCCGCTATTACATTGCGAACATTCTCCTGTGGGGTCTCAACCTGATAACCTAAGTCGAACTCGGCTGGGATCTATCGAGAATATGCTGGTTGGTGGGTGATCTAGTCTTTTCCCCAGATTTCTTCAGAAATATCGTTATGCACATAAACTATACTACTTTCTAAAATTGTCGATCTAAATTTAACTTAAAATTAAGCACAATCACTCTAATTGAATAATTGTTGGGAGCGAAAAGTTGACAAGTCATAGTTATAAGTAGTGTTAGCATCTTTACTTGTACTTAACGGTGATTTCGTTTTTACGCTTAGCTTGGGACTAGTGAAAAATCAAGGACGATAAATTTATCTGTCAGGACATCCGTAGATTATTCTATGGGCGCTTCTCATTCTATGATCCCAGTGTTGATATAATAAAGGAAGTCAAACAGGTAGTTAAGAAAAAAAAATCCAAAAATATTAGGGATGGTTAGTGTACATATAAAAAATGGTGAAAACGGGACTTGTCGAAGCTATTGATTCTTTAGTTCCCCTAGACGAACACTTAGCTTTTTCGAAGTTATTAGTCGAGGGGGATTAAGATTCTTAGTTTCTTGAGTGTTTACTTCATAACATTACGTGAGGACACGGCAATACCTTAGTATGGGGGATTTTGGTATGTGCTTAAGCTTAATTACAACATATCATTTTCATTAAAAAAAGGACTTTTCTTAAATGACTAAAAACGGTACCAAAAAATACCTTTGTATTGTATGTTTGGCATTTGTATCGTGCAGGAAAAGGATATTCAAGAAAAGAAAAAAAATCAAGCAAAAAAACGAAAAAAAAAACCGGAGCACTGGAATGAAAAAGAGCGTGAGTAAAAGTCATAGCCTAAAGTCAAATCGATGCCAAAGACAGTTCAAAGTCAGAAAGTCATCCCAACAAAGTCAAGTCAACCCGAGAAGATGAATCAGGAAATAGGTACAACTTGTGCGGACTAAAATTGCCAAATCCTAAAGTTGTTATACAAGGTATAAGTTTAAGAGGTGAAATTTAATTTAAATGGTGGAAGGAATACTTTTAGGGTTGATTATTTTTTTTTAATGCCAAACCACTAAAAGTTATATTATTAACACAAGGACTAAAAATGCAAGAGTACATATATCTTTCAGGGACTGTTTTTGACAAGTCCCCAAACATCTATCACCACAAGGACTGGATTTGCAACTACTTATATAACTTTGAGACACTAGTTTTGCCCCATCACCCCAAACACTTTACCTGTTATCCAACTTTTTGTAAACCTTTTTACCGCACAAACAAAAACCCAAGATACATAAATCGGGATCTTTCTTCCCCCATCTTTAACCTACAACCTTTAAATTACCATTGGGTAATAAATCTCTTCCCCTCTCCAATTAAAACCTAATCACATACCACCTTTCCATGTTGGTAATCCTACTATTTTCAAGACAAATCCAACGTCCGTTATTGAATCAAGAAAGCACAAGTCAAATTCAAGGGCCAAGATTGAGTTTTGATTCACCTCACACAAGAAACACTTACCTACAATTAGTCTCACAAAAAGATAGCACACTTCAAAGGCCAAGACTCTTTAAAGTTTCTTGTATTAATAAGGCCATCTTGTAGCCTTGAGAAGGCATCTTGGTTTTTAATTTGTAATTTTTAAGTTTTTTTATAAAAGAATGGTCTTTTAATTTAAGCAATTGTATATGTTTTCTTAAGCAATTAATGCAAGTATTGTGGCTTTTCAAGTTAAAATCCAATTTATAATTTCAAAGTCGTTAAAATTGTTAAGTTGTTTTGAAATTTTGTAAAAGCTTTATAAGGTTTAATTTTAACATACTGCAGATAAGTTATAAAAATGAGTTAAGTTTGTAGTTTGAAAAACCAATAATTACTAATCCTCAAAATAACAAAGCATACTTTTGGAAGTTATGCCAGTAAAAGGATGGGCTCTACTGGACAATACCAGCTTATCTTTGTTTAGCTCGAGCTTGGTAGGACAAAGCTCTTATGAGCTTATTTTCAATTGTTTAGAGCAAAAGGGCCTTGTAATGATCAACTTTTTCTTCATTTTTAGTTAATAAATGGACATTTGTTTATTTAATGACTTATTAGTGTTGTTTGCTCTGTTGGTATGTTGCTTATTTTGCTTATTAATGTTGTTATAGTGCTTTAAGTTCTAAGTATTGTTAGTTTGAAATCATTTTGTTGCATGTTTACTTAAGTCTGTCAATTTTTCAGCTTATAAACTGTTTTGATTTTATTTGCTTTTGTTTAGTATTATTTGCTAATGTTTTGTGCTTAATTTGGAATTAACATGACTGTTATCATAATCTGTTTTTAAGTACTCTCAGCTTAAAATCACCACAAACTATCAAGCCTTTAAAAGCCATTTCAAAAAGTTTAAGGGAGTCAGTGTTTGGACACAAGGCCAACAAAGGGTCAATTTGTTTGTGCTTTGGGTTGGATATTAAGTCTATTTCACCCTAGCTTAAATAAGGTCTATTGAGTAGTTTTTTTAGTTCTTTATAGTTTTTTAAATCTTAAAAAGACAGATTTTTTATAACTAGATCCAGTCTGTGGAAATTTTGGTTTACAAATTTGCTTCTTTTAAAACAGTTGTAAATCCTCATTTTTATGTCACAAATTTTGAGGTGCTGTTATGATCATTAGGATAATTAAGTATTTTGTTCTTTGCTTTTGCAGTTTGCATATTAACATGCTATGTTCTTAATTAGCTTGCAGTTTTATTAGTGAGTCCCACTTTTAAGCTCAAAATTAGATAAGCTATAGTTGTTCTTAGGGACATGAAACTCTAGCAACAAGCTCATTTGTAACAATGATCAATCTTTATGAGCTTTGGGTTTTAAGTTAAATAACTTATTTAGGTTGCGTAATTAATCGCTTGCTTAAGCCAATGTTAACACTTTTCATAATAACAATATTCAGCTAGAAGTGCTACGTGAAGAACAGCCTATTTCATGTTGCTTTTTCAAGACTTAATTGTGATTCAAAATTCTTTTAGTTTGCTGATTTGAGTAGCTTATAGGTAAATAATTTAGGGCATATAAGCCACTTAGCCTTTAGATCCTAATTTTTTTTAGTTTGTTAGCTTAAAATTATGCTAGAATAGCCATTCTTAGGCTTTTTGGCCTCAGTTCCTACCTGGTGTGAGTTTGCTTTTTTGAGCTTATTGGGATATCAAATTTGCTCAATTTTGTTCCTACATTGATCATTTGCTGTGTTTAGGTATCTAGCATCTTGATTATTTCACACCATTTGTTTTGCTTATATGTACTTAAAAAGCCAAAAGAAAAGCCCCTTTGTGCCGCTTGGGTATTTTAGGAATGTGTCCATGTCCTAAATTTTTTCTAGTTGATATTTTTCTTGCTTATTTTTCTTTCAAAATTCTTTTTGATTGTTGTTTTGTATAGATTTTTGGCCAAGCTTTTTAGTTTAATAAATCATTATGCCATAAGTCTCAGTATAAGGGTTTAAAAATAAGCACAAAGGTGCCCCTTTGTCTGTTTGCATCCCATTTTTTATATCCGGAATAGATTATTAGCTATTTCTGCTTATTTTCATTTCATTTTGCTCATTTTTTGTATATTGGCATGTGCTTATTTGGTGTAGAAAAAGTCTTTGGTTAGCTTTTTTTTTTTTGTTTGTTATTTAGGTCAAATAAAGCCAATCAACTTAACTTTAATGTTCACTAAGTGTTATAAAACTTTTTCATACTGTTGTTTGTTTTGGCTTCATTCTGAGTTTATTTGTTGCTTTAATAAAAGGTGCTTTCATAAAAAATTTGTATTTTCGTCGTTTCTACAAGTTTGTGGAAAAAAAACGTTTTTTCTAATAAAAATTAAAAAAATATAACTATTAGGGGAACAAGTGAGAAGTCAGGGGTGAGCTTGGGCCTCAAAACCCCGAACCTCAACACTCTCTACCCTTTATAACATATCACTCATCGATGCGCCCTTGGGGGGTCTTTTTCGTTTTTAAAGACCCAAGTGGTTAATTTATTTAAAAACGTTTTGGCCAAATAAATGCTGTTTTGATTTTTAACAGCTTATTGGGATAAGCTGTGCTCCCCAGCTTATTTTTCTTAGAATCGTCATAACTTTAGCTATTTTTTGTATTTTTTCTAGATTTTTTTATAAAAGTTTTGTATTTTTTTATAATATCATTTAGATTTCAAAATTAAAAAACTTCATAAAAAAATAAATACTTAATAGAAACAATATAATTCCTTTTTTTTTTAGAAGATTTGCTTTTTTACATAGTTTCTATGGAAAAATATTAGTATTTTCTATAGGGTCATTTTTGCAACTTTTCATTTTTTAAAGTACGGGATATTAGATCCTGTTCTCGTTCTTTGTCTAGTTTTTAGCTCAAAAACTCCTCTTTTGTGTTTCTAGTTTTTTTTATGTTCATCATTTTAGTATTCTACGCATCATTTAAAGTAAAAAATTTACATTAGGGTTAAAATTAGATAATTTAGGTTTTTAGCTCGCGTTTTTACGTCACCGTTTTAGGATTTAAGTTAAATTACTTTCGTTTTAGGTTTGCTTTTGACTTGATTTTGATTTCAAAAATAAATATCATATGTCATTCGATTTTTAATTGCACACCTTGTTGGGACATAACGACCTGGGAAATCAAACTTCCGGATATATATTGATTCTATTTGTGAACTTTGACTTTTTGCCTTGGTCAAGGGAAATTGGTTGGGATTTGCATTGCCTAGTGTTATATATATACTATAATAGATCAATGGGTTTTTGCGAATTATAAACATACGGGATAAGAATGGACGTGATCCAAGTTTAAAATCGAAATAATTCACGTTGGAATGGTGATTACGTGTTATGGAGGATCAAGATGAGTTGGTTTATTAATCCAAATGGATATGTGAAGAAGCTATGGTGGTTTTACCCATGGGGTTATGAAGCTGAAGCGAATGCTGAGCTAAACAAGACAACTATCAGTGCCGTGTTTTTTGTTTTAGGTAACAAGGTTTGAGAAAAGGTTACGGGGGAGATGACTGCAGCGGGGGTTTGAGTCAATGCTCCGGACTTTGTATCTATGAACCAAAAGTCATTAGCCAACAAGTTGTAGTCTGAAGAAGATGTTGTATACATTTTTGCCAGAGTTGGACGAATATGGTCTCTGAGCATATACGATGAATTTCAACAAAATCATTCTTGATTTAGCAAATATTAAGTAATATTTGAGGATGAAGATCTTGGCTTTATATATTTACTAATCTTCTTCTACCAGCATTCATACGAACACTTTGTGGATTACCTTGCTCTATGGACGGGTAGATTTGAATTTTGGTGGATGTGATGACCACACACTACTATTCAATGGAAATCAAAGAATGGTTCTAAGGCGGAAGGGGGTTGTTGGTGAAGGGTTATATTTGTGGGGGAAGAATAACTGATCGTTAAGGATTCACGTCAGTCCAAAGAGGAAAGTCATGATACAATAGTCTCGAGGTGTAAGACTAAGTGCTATATTTGACCAATTATAGAGGTTCAATTGAAGAGAAACTATCCAAAGAATAATAGCAAGAAGTCAAACAGGGTTACGTTTAGAGAAGGATGAGAACCAAGTATACGTGGTTCTACATATGACTATTCTGATGGTGATGATGGTGATGATGAGCGCACTACACATGACTCTACTATATATAGGATCATGGATTTAGGTTGTTCATAACACTTTACACCTCAAGTTAAGTTAGATATACTTTTGATTTTTTGGAATGCGGGATGGCGGATGTGTACAGTTGGTGACACTACTTAGAGTGTAAGAGCAAGAGGTTATTGGCATGGTGAGGTACAATTTAAAAGATGGGTCAGTTTTGGGTTACACAATGTCAAGTATATTCTTGAATTGAAAAGGTACCTATGATATAGCTGGGAACTCTTGGAAAAAGAGGGTTATACGTTAAATAATGCCAAAAGTCGTGCTAAGTACAAGTTGATTAGTGGTTCCATTGGGTTAATATTATCTGGAAATCACGAAGGGATAATTGCGTATAGCTCTTTGGATGGCATGCAATGGCACGGTAAACTTAATGCTTATGTTGATAGTAAAAGACCAGTTCTTGTGTAGGTTTGTACAAAAGACTAGCCATTTCCGTGAGCGGGACTATAGGTGTCTGGAAAATGCAAGGGACTGTTTGGCAAGGGAAAAGTATTGGTAAGCTTTGATTTTTGTTAAGAAATTATATTGTTTTGGTAGTAACATAGAGTAAGTTTTGATGATAGGAAGCCAACAACCACTTTACTCTAGGGCGATATAGTATATGTTAATTAAGACTTATGGGGTCTGTCTCAGGTGGAATCAGTGGGAGGTAAGAGATATTTCTTATTTTTGTTGTTGATTATTCCCGGAGGGTATGGGGTTATTTCCTCGGTTAAACATTGACGCATTTGGAAAGGTTCTAAGAGTAGGAATCAGTTAGTAGTATCAACAATCAGATACTAGGAGGATGAGTTAGGAAGCTGAGGACGGATTAATGTTCTTATTTATGTAATCGGCGAGTCTTGAGCAAAATATGCATTAAGAGAGGGTTTGTAGACATTTGATCAATTTCCGGGACGACAAAACAAATTTGAGTAGCAATACGTCCATGAACAAGAACTATCATGGATAAGGCTACGCTGTTTATTAATTTCTGTTGGATTGCCAAAAACCTGCTGGACAGAAGCGACATGTACGACCGCATATCTTATCAATAGGTCACCATCGAGAGCGATTGAGAAAAAAACACCTATGGAGATGTGGTTGGGACATCCAAGTGATTATGGGATGTTGAGGATTTTTAGTCTGTGTCGATATCCACCAAGATATAAATCAAGGTGTAAGCTCAAACGAGTGCAAGTAAAATGCATTATTTTGGGGTTATCCACAAGGGTGTGAAGGGTGCTGACTATATAGGCTTGATGGTGAATCACCTAAAATAGTCACTAGCAGGAACGTGGTCTTCAATGAAAGTTTCATGTACAAAGACACGTTGAAGGATTCTGGTGCAGGTGATAAGTCTGTTGAGGAATTACATGTTGAGGTGGAACTGCAGAGGTTAAATAATAATACGCAGTGGAAGATTAGGAAAATGATCAGGAAGATGGCGAGGATGAGGATGCAAGGGATCAAGAAAAACCGACCATCAGCCACCGGATATCACAGATTATCTGTTGGTTAGAAGATAGAGTGACAAGGACAAGACGAAACCTTTAGGTTTTGAGATGAAAGTAATTTGACTGCTTACGCACTTTTTGTTTGAGCTGAGAAAGATAGATGAATCATAAACTATTGTACATACCAAGAGGCATGGCAGTTTGCTTGTGACGACAGTTCTAAGTGGTAAAGATGCTATATGATAAAGGAAGAGATGGATTCTCTGATGGAGAACAAGAAATGGGAGTTAGTAGATCATTCCAGTGGGCAAAAGCTAGTGAGCTGCAAATGGGATACTCAAGATAAAGGAGAATGGACTTGGAGGTGTCCAAAATAGCATAGGTTCCATGGCAAGGTTGGTGGTCAGGGATTCCACATAAAGTGAGCAGGGTATTGTTTACAATGAAGTATTTTCTCCATGTAGTTACGACAAACCATCTATTCGGGACAGCTTATTTCTTGCATTGATCTGAGTGTTAAAGATTATGTGCTTTAGTGAGCTTGATGTAAAGACGCATTTTTCATTGGAATCTTGAGAAGTGATCTACATGAGGCAACTAACACAAGATATGATCATAGGTAAACATAGGTTTGTTTGTTAAGATATCTCTTTTGGGTTTGAAAGCAGAAGTCTCTTTTTTTAGGCAATGGTATAGGAGCGTTCGAGGAGTTCTTGATGAGCAACCGATGTTCAAGTGTAGCAGGTTATGGACAGACTGGATATAGTACAATGAGTTTTGCACCAGGTGTGTATATACTATCTTTTGTTATAATGTAGACGATATGTTGATTGCTTGTTAGAGCAAGGCTGAGATTGGTTGTTGAGTCCCCCAATACTCCGGTTCTTTCCCTTTGCTTGTAGGGTTATGATTTATCTTGGCATAACCCATGACAAGAATGTGACGAAACTTTGTTATCAGGTTCACCAAAGGTTTTGACGTGGAATTAACCTTTAGTGGATCAGAAGATAATAACAATAATATGTGAATATGAAAACAGTCAATAAACCAAAACAACCTTTACATTTTATTGATTCAATGAATATTGAGTATAAAAAGTACTTGGGTTACTCTAACTTAAAGCCATTATAAGAGAAAGTTTATAATCAAAGATCTATCTATTCTCTCTAACTTGAGGACTCCTTTTTATAGCACAAGGATCCTTGTACAAGATAAGACCATAAGTAGATTTCCTTAAACTATAGGGTTATATACATGTACATAACAATTATGGTATTTGATATGTGCCAGTCCTTATCACCCCCCCCCCTCAATTAGCAAGTTGGAAAAGTCTTCAACTGTGGACAAGTTCTTTCATGTAGTGTAAACCATTAGCTCCAATAGTGTCAATCATGCCACTAACAGTGAAATGATATTCAACTAGCTAGTGGGAAACTTACTCTAGCCAGTGGGGAATGTATATGACTTTAACAAGTGGGAGAATGCCTATAGTGCATTTTATTCCCAACAATTCCTTCACCTCTAAATATTGAAATCTTTCTCCATTTGTTAAATAAAGTTTCCAAATTAAAATGTGAACTGGCTTGAGGAGGCCTTTAAAAACCTTTATAACTTATTGAATTCATGTCTTCTACATTAAGTTGTGATCATCTCAATCAATTTCTCATTAAATTTACTCGACTCTCAATTGTGATCAAGCATCTTTTGAAGTGTAGACTTGGGATGAGGATATCTACTATCATCTAGCATGGAGAACATTCTACCTTCCTATGCATATTCCAGTGTACTCTACTGAATTGTATAATCTTGCATTCAATACTTGGATAGGTGCTTGGAAATAATAACACAAACCATCATTCTGCTACATGCTTATAACATCACTTTAGTAACCAAAACAAAACTTCTCATAGGTCACTCTTTTGGCAATTCTGTCATTGATATTGTCTTTGACACTTAGCTTCCATAGTGTCACTTACATCATCTCTTATCAAAATCATTAACGCATAGGTAACAAAAATACAGGATATGCCTTTGGAGCTTGTACCAATATGAAGATCTGGTTATAAACTCATTATCTCTATGGATTTTACAGTCAAAATCAGGTGTTATTGACAGCTTGGGTGTGACTTTCCACTAAGGTTTGTTACCTTACTAGAAACTTGCCCATTGTTAAAAGATTGATGATCTATATCTTGATAATCACTCGCTGTCCGCATTAATCTGTTTTAATCTTTTTAGCTTTTTCTGTCTATCCACATAGAATTCAGGTTCTTAAAGCCTTCAATTTTCTGTGGGATTCAATAGGTACAAAGGCGTTGAAACTTTTCCAAACTAGATGATATTTTCATTCTATTTGTTCAATTGTCATTACCTTGAAGTCCTTTAGTCACTTCCTTCTCAGCTTTACTTCCTCAAGAACTGACATTGTTAAAACTTCCTTCTTTTAATAATTGGTAAGAAAACTTGTTTTGCTTTATTGCTTGATACTTTTTGATTTAGAGAAAAGATCCTTTTGGTTTTTCATGAGTTCTCGTAGTATTACTCAATCTTTTATTCAAGAGACTGATCATCCTCAGCTTGTTTATTCACTCTTGCCTTATGTTTGTTAAAATCATCTCATTACTTTGTCAAGCCTCTGCTGTATATTTGTCTAAGTTCATCTCTTAGACCATGTTTCTTGCATATCTTAACATCTTCTTAAACTTTTTCCTTATGACTATCTTTTAGAGCAAACTTAGCCTCTAAATCTCTTGCTACTTGAGCACTCATTTGTTCTTGAACTGTTGCTTTAGCAGGCCTTTTAGGTTCTGTCATTATTTCCTTCCATTTTCTCTTGTCTTCCTTATAATGGATGGGTATGTTGATAGGTACTGGGATGGTTGGCTTCTATAATTACTCTCTTGAGGACCTTGTTGTTTATTGCTCTAATAGTTGGTATTTTGCAAGCACTAGTAGTGGTTTATAAATTTAGCAGCAAGCAGTGGGAAAACTTCCACATAACAGTGGGCAACTACAGGCGGAAAATCATGTCTAGCAGTGGTAAAAACTTAACTTCTAATCCCTACCACTGGCTGAGGACATAGCAGTCCTATAGATTCCTTAAAACATTTGGCTCGCTTCATCTGTATTCATCACTTCCCTTTTCGAACTCCTTTTAAAATATCCATACTCACTCCTCTTGACCCATATCCTCCCCTTGATCTATCCTCCCCTTGTTTGAAGCATCCTCGTTACAAACACATTTCTCTTCATCTTTTCACTATCCTTAAAAGTCTTGATCCGGGTCTTCAACTGAGTGATTTCCAAATCTTGACTCTGAATCTTTTCTACCATTAGAGATTGTTGCTTTTGAAGAGTGGTACAAATTTCCATCAATTTCTTAAGTTTTAGTTGCATACTGCCTCAGAAATCAACTAACGAGAAGAAACCTTGGAGATAATTTCAATGGGGAATAGCAGATGGTCCTTAGCAATGTGTTTTCCCTATCCTTGCCCTGCTTCTATGCTTAGTGACAGTAGGGAAAGCCTCTCCATGTTCTTAACATTTCTTGTTGGAAAAATGCTTAAAGTCCTATCTACTCCAAGGGTAGGGATTTAGACTGAGAATCCCTTTAGCATTCTTGGTTAATCCATAAGTGTGGGGATGGTGCATAGAGATTGAGTATGGATAGATGGTGCTTGTGATTATGGGTGACTTGAGGGAGTTGTGGGTTTGATGTTGAGTGGATTGAAGACAATAGGATCATGTGTAGGTGATTGAGAGAATTGAATGGTCATGTCATCTTGATGTAAGGGTTCTTGGTGGATGGGAATATTCTGTTTGATTGCTGGAGTTTGCTCTGTGGATAGTAACATTGGAATAAAATACAAATAGGGACAGTCCTACATGAAAAACTTCAGACCGTTGACTCTCAGGGTAGTTAAAAAACCTTTTTGAGTGTTGAAAGTGAAAAGAGATCATAAACATCAGAATGTTTGATAGTTACCACAAAATTGACTCATTTTCAAATTCTTTTTACAATAAAACTAGTGTACATAAGAAATTTACCCTTTATTTTGACATTCTTCTATAAATACATTCAATAATATCATCTATAGAAAAAACTGTAAGTTCGTTTATGGCTAGACACACGAAGTGCAGGTAGTAGCAATTATACTACTAAAGCATTAAATCTTGTACTTTTGTGGACTAAATCTTGAATTTATGGGTTCATGTATATCAATAAAATTTTTCTGACATTGAAAATTGACCTTTTTGATACAGAAAACTTTGGTTTGGTAAAATATTATAGCCCATCAGTGAAAGGTTTTCAAAAAGCTCATTGTAAGGACCTAAGTAACTAATTTCCTTCCTCATCACAATAAGTTTGTGTTGCCATCCGTGAATGATGATTCAGAGATTAGGACTTTGTTGACATTGGATTTTAGCAAGAATATTTTTTTCTCCATCCCATCGTTTCGATTCTTACAGTGGACCAAAACTGTCGTTTATATGAAACATAGTCAGTGGGACCTATCCATCAATGCTTACTGATCGTGAGATAAGCTTGAAGGAAGTCCACTATCTGGTGGTTAATTAGCATTTATGCTCTATTTCTACAAAATAGCCACCAGTTGTGTTAATTAAAACAGCAGCTTGGCCATTGAAAAAATTCGGATATGGTTTAAGGGGTACAATGGTTTTAAAGAGGATTGGGTTGATATCCTGTTTGGGACTGTGGGTGACTACAATTGAGTTTTGAGTAGGATTTTAGGATGATTAACTAGTTCAATAAATCAAGATATGCGAAACTTTAAGAGTAATGAATTCTTGTAAGAAATAATATAATATCATCTTGAAATCTACTTGTACTGGCACTTATAGTCAAAGAAGAGGGCAAACAATCTCAACGATTATATTAAATTAACTGTAAACAAACTTTTGAGTACAATGTGCAACGGCTATATTGTCAGCGGAAAAAATAAGTATCTAACAGTTGTGAAACTATAACTGACAGTGTGGATAATCTTTTGGTTTCAACCAGTAGGAAATAATTTAAGGGTATTTAACTTATTCTTTATATAATTAAAAAGTCATTCCTACCCTATCCATACTCACACACTTACATAAGCAAGTTAGATATGCATGAATTCATGTGTCCTTTGCTCGCTATCTGAAACCATGAATGGAAAATTATTACACATTTTTATCACTGTTTCCCTATTTAACCCATTGTTAAATAATTTCCCTGTTAGGCTCCAACCTACCACTTCAATTACCATAGGTCAAGTGTATTGGCAGTTTATAAGTCCTTTTATATAATAATTATCACACCCCAAATGCACAAGGCACACCTCCTGCTCATAAGAAATGCTTAGAGAAACATCGAGAGCAACTCTTGTAGACCAAATTTATTGTATAACCCAATGAATGAGGATTTCTTACTACAGTGCCTCGAAAATTAAGGTCTAAAACATGTATTTCTACTTGCCTTCATTGTCAAAGAACCTTCACTCACCTAAGTGGGGCCAGTTCTAAGACTGGCCATGAGTTATTCCTTGGAAGAACCCTAAAATCCTATAGGTTCCTTAATCCCAACCAAGTGAAAATTGATTTTCTAGGTAAATCATATGATGTGATTTGTTTTTTTTCCATCCTTGACTTTTTGATGACAGCTTGGGGATCTTTTCATGACTTGATCATCCATGCAATTGTTAGTCCATAAACCAAGGAAAAGGAGTGGAAAACACTTAGATTGTGGGATCTTCACTCTGCTGTGGAAAAATTAACAGTCGGGAAAAAAAATGACTATACAGTTTGCATTTTTACTCTAGAGTCTTAAAAACTTATTGATCTAATATCATTGCATTATCCTATACAAATCTTTACAAAAAATTCAGAGACAGACATTTAGGGGTCGTGCATCCACATTTTACAACCTAAGCTACTGGAGAACCTCCTCACACAAAAGCTTTTTTGTTTAAGAGAGATTGCTACATTTTCTTTGTGTGATATGATCCACTTAATTTAACTTCTTTTCAATGCTAAAAAGTCTTGATATAAAATGATGTCTTATCTCAATGTCGTTTTGTTCTAGAGTAAAAGAAAGGATTTATAATCTACTCAAATTGCACTGTGATTTTCTATTTATATATTAGTTGTTCATGAACGATTGTACCCATAGTCTAGCTAAGCTGATTTGTTTCCAAAGAATTGAACACACATCCACTTGCAGTTGCAACATAATCTGCCTCAGTTATGGAAGTGGGCCAAAATGGTCGCTTTTTACAATTGCCAACAAGATTAACCTTCTTCCCAAAAAAACTGACTAGCCTCAGGGTGGATTTTCTATCTTGACTAGCTCACCATAATCACTGTCTGAATATGACACTAGTCAAAGGAGACTCTTTTAGCGATACAAAAGTCCTAAATTATGTGACCTTTTAGGTACCATAAAAATCTCTTCTTATAACTGCAGATGAGATGGCACTCATTTAGGCTTTCACTTGATGTCTAGCACATGACTTTTTAACAAACTTAATAATCTTGGTCCTTGTGCTATAGTGAGGATAATTAAAGAGATTCAGTCTTGTATTATAAAATGAAGACTCCACATCTTTAACAGAATCCATCTTTTTCTATGGATTCTTCTATAAATGAGGAGTGTTTGTTTACAGACCTGAGTTATGAGAATCATAAACTTTTTTCAGAATATCAGCAACATACTTATCTTGAGAGGGAAGATGCCATTCTTTACTTTTGTAAACACTGTTATGCAGACCTAAGAAGTAGCTGAGTTCACCAATAAAACACTCATTTGAATTTGTCTGCATTAAAGCTTCAAAATTCTACTGCATAAAACTGTTTAGATTGGATGACCCAAATTAATGTCATCCTCTTACAATCTTGTACTACTAAAACTCTCCTTTGTGCTTATGTTAATCAAATGTCTGATTATATGGTACACTAATTTGAAAAATAATTTTTTCCAACAATTAATTTTGATGGAGTTACCTTACCAGGCTAAGGTGCTTGGTGACAGTCATATAATAGCTTGTACCAACTTATAGACTTTGTGTGGGAACTGTAGATTTGAAAAACAAGGGGTTGAATCACTTAAAACTTTACTCATCATAGTCCCTTATAGGAATGCAACTTTTAACATACAATCTTTCTTTTCTGTTTAAAGCCCGTATAGGAAGCATAGGCCAAGAATAATCTAATAGCCTCAATCCTTGCAACTGGTGCAAAGACTTCTTCATAGTCAATTCCTTCTTCCTGAGTATGTCCTTGAGCCACCAGTCTGGCCTTGTTTCTAATGACTATTCCCCTTTTATCTTTTTGTTTTTAAGGGACCCATTTCTGTTTCCAATAGTCGTACCTTCTATTGGACAGTCAACTTAAACCCAAAATTTATGAATCTAAAAAATGTAAGGTGCTCCTCTTGCATAGCTTTTTTTTCTACCTAGATTTTGTTGGTTATTTGAGTGCTTCAAAGATCTTTTTGGGTTCTTCTTGAGATAAAAAGGCTGAAAATAAACAATACTATAGGCGTTCTGGATTAGACTTTTAATGGATTGTGGCTATGAAACTTTGTTCTTCCATGTTTCATTGGGTTCTTCGTGTCTAGTTTGATTAGGAATCTCAAACAGGACCATTTATCTGAATTTTGGAATGATATTTATGTATCACTAAGAGAGTGGGTGTTTGTTCTGACTTGAATGGCTGTCTCATGTTGCTTTAAGTCAGATTCCACCTCATTAACCTATAACAGCATCAGTAGCATCTCCAAAGAAATCTTCCAACCTATTTTCAAATGACATAGCATTTCCCAAAGATAGAGGCTCTGAGTAACTTGATCCTCCTCTTGAAATGATTCTAGGAGCACTTGAAGTTACTTATGGAATAGGTATGCTATCAGTTGGAACAGGAGTACTAACAATGGGAACTTCAGTTTCTACTGTTAAGCTTGAAATAGGCTCAAATAAGTCTTTTAAGGAGTTTTTATTCTAGCTGTGGGAATTCGAGATTCCACTGCTTTTTGAAATTTCATTATCTCCATTGACCTCTTTCTTCACTTTTTCCTCTTTTTGTAACTTCATTATTTTCATGGACCTCAACTTGCTCTTTTTGTGGAGTATTCTTGTCAAGAATAGCATCATCCTTCTTTGTAGCTTCTTTGGAAGTTGTTGTTTGTGTCTCATGGAACCAATTTGGAAGATCAATGAATCTTAGAGGAGACTCCTTCTTTTTCATAGCTTAATGAACAGAGTCCTTTGTACATTAAATGTTAGTAGAAGATGTTCCTACAATCACAACTGGTATATAGTTCATTGATTTGGTAATAGAAGTATCAATATCAAATATAATAATTTTTAGTACCATGTTCCTTTTTCAATGGATCCTGTCTGATTCTCTAGGAAGTACACATGCTAGGTTCTCATTATTTCTTGTTCTTTTGTTAATACCCTGATGAAAGCTTTACTACTTAGGGAGTATCCATACCAAGTAACTCCTTCATCTACTTTAGCATCAAACTTACCTTAGTGGTCTAAGGTATATTATGGATATGACATTACAACCAATATGGTTTAAGAATCTCTATTGCAGGGGTTACTTTCTATTAAAGAGTTCATAGGGGGTCATTATTTTGTAGGCTTAAATACTAAAAACCCTATTAATGGGAATAAAACAAAGCAGTGATTAACTGCTTCTGCCCAAAGAGGTATCTGGAAGTTTAGCATAAGCTAACATGGTCCTTGACTACTACTATGTGAGTCTATTTATCCTTTCAGCTACTTCTTATGAAGAGTGTTCCTAGCATTGCTAAACTCTCTCTTAATACCTTTCCTAGAACAAAATTCATCCATTTCTCTATTCCTAAACTCACCTCCATTATCACATTTGATTATTTTCACTTTAAGATCCTTTAGATTTTCTATTTCTGTTATAAAATTCCTAAGAATGCTACTTGTTTCATCCTTAGATTTTAGAAAGAAAGTCCAAGTAAACCTAGAAAAATCATCAGTCACAACTAAGCAATACCATTTATGATTAAGACTACTGACAGAAGTAGGTCCAAACAAATCCATATGCAAAGTGTGAAGGGGCTTAGTAATAGAATTCACTAACTTGGTCTTACAAGAAGCCTTATGTTGCTTTCCTTTCAGACAAGCAACACAAGTATGGATATTTTCAAAACTTTTGGAAGGCAAACCTTTAACCAAATTATTCCTAACCAGTTTATTCATGGTCTTAAAGTTCAGATGGCCTAATCTTCTATGCCACAACATACTTTCATCTTCAGAGGCCTTGGCAATCAGACAAGTTAAGTTCTTATGAGGGACAATATTTTTCAAGTCAATGGAATACATATTCTGCTGTCTAGGAGTCCTAAGCAACACATGAGTATCATCATCTAACTTAAAATCTTTCCCCAACACAAGGCACTCAGAATCAGTGAACAGAACACTATTTTTGTTATCACAGATTTGTGACACACTAAACAGATTATATTTTAGTTCTTTCACAAAATAAACATTCTCAAACTCAAGTTTACCGGTCTTAATTGTACCTTTACCAGTAATCTTTCCTCCTCCATGTCCAAATGACACATATCCTCCATCATAAGGCTCATACTCAGACAGATAGGATATGTTGCCAGTCATGTGCCTAGAGCAACCACTGTCCCAATATCCTTTATCATCAATATTATCCTGTGGAATGCCCTGCACATTAAGAAAAAGAATGTTAATTCTTTTTAGGGACCCAAGCCATTACTGACTTGGGCCTGCCTTGTGTATCAATGTAATTGTATTTCTTAAAGATTACTGATACACCATTGAGATTTGAACCTTGATCAAGTTGATTTTGCTTAGGTTTCCAAATCCAACAAGCTGAGGCCTTAACAGCTTTACCCCTGTTTCCCTTAACAGCAGCAACTGTTGGCTTAGCAGTGGGAACTTTTGAGCCAACAGTGGGAACTTTTGTTCTAGCAGTTGGAACCCAAACTTTATTTTTAACTGTTGTTTTTCTTACAAAGGGTCTTTTTACATGTGAATGTGCTGGTTTGAAAGATGTCAATTTTGGATAAGCACTATTCAATGTATATGGGTATTTCATGTTGTTATGATTATTGTCTACCCTTGACCAGATTTTCCCTTTATTCACCCTTGTGTTTTGTTTGTAGTCAAACTTCAAATGTTCAAATCTACCACAATTATAACTTGCTTTATTTTGCATCACAAAGTCTTTTCCTAGCTGTTGAGATTTTTGATTGTTCTAATTCCTCTGATTCCCTCTAGGATGATTTTGTTTTAGTGTTTCTTTCTTTCCTACTACTTCCTTAGTGACCTTATCAAACTTTTCTTGTTCAAAGCTAGATCTAATAGTTTCATTAAGTGTGAAGTGAACCTCACTTTCATCTTTAGAGTCCCATTCCTCAATGATTGGAGCACTAAAATTGTTAGACATAACTTTAGGACTTTGTGAGGTGTTTTTGTACATCTTTGCATATTTCACAGTTGGTTTCCTAGAATTTTCAGTGTTAATAACTTTAGGGACACTAGGATAACCAGTTTCTTTTACAAAGCTAATCATGGGTTTTGATAAAACATTACCAACTGATCCTCTTTGTTCAAAGAAAGAAACACTTTCACTTACATCTCTTGGCACATCTATGCTAGGTGTAGGCCTACTATAATCAGTAACAGTGTCATCAACAAATTCAGGCAAACCTGTCCAAGACAGATCATTCTTAGGAGGTGAATAGACTTGTGCAGGAGGAGGTGGCATAGCAGTATACTCATTAAGCCCCAGACACGTCTTATCCTTAACAGATCTTTGAGTCCCTAAGAGACAGTCTAGATCTTTTGCAAAATTTTTAATTTTTTTTATTTTAAAATCTATGCTGTCTTTTTCTTTCTTTACCTCCTCAAGTTCATTCCTAAGATTTTCAATTTTATTATCTCTAAGCTCTAAGTCTCTCTCAAGAACTCTAATTCTTTCACAGAACTTAATATCATTATTTTTAAATTCAACAAGTCTAGCCTCAACTTGTGATAAACCTCTTTTGTAGTTATACAAGTCAGTCTCACAATCACTAAGTTCTTCATTTAACTTGATAATTTTATTGTTGAGGTTTTCCGAGTTTTTCCTACATGATTTAGAACAAAAGGAATCATCATATACCTCATTATCTGAACTTGAGCTAGATTTGGCCATAAGAGCATATTCTGTTGGAACTTCCTTTTCATCAGCAACAAGAGCATGGTTTTCATCTTTGTCAGCCATGTAACTCCAATCCCATCCAATGCCATCAATGGCTATCATTGCCTTAGGAGTAGGTTCTTCCACCTTAGGATCCTTCTTGTAGCTTTCTCTTCTTCTTTTGTCTTGACTCCTTGGTGCTTTGCACTCTCTAGCAAAATGGCCCATTTTATGGCAATTAAAACATTCCACCTTTGATTTGTCAAATCCAGCTACATCAGATCCTTGAATGGTAATCTTTTTACCAGTCTTCTTCTAAAACCTATCAACCCTCATGCTTAGCAAAGCTAAGTTCCACTTTATGTCCATCTCTTTTATATCATCATCATCAATCGAAGTGATGTCCTCATATTTAATTTGAGAACCATTTGGCTGAGTAGCTATGTATGCACAAACAGTATCATGGCTAAGATTGGTAGTGGCAACATCAGTGCTAGCAGTGGAAACTTGAACACCAGAAGTGGAAACTCCTTGAACAGTGGAAACTTCACTTTTACCACTGTTGGTGTTTGATGAAGAAATGAAAGCCATATTTTGTGAGTTTGACCCTGCACTCTTTTGAACCTCAGGTTCATAGACTTTGAGATGATTATACACATCATCCAGACTCATTGTGTCTAGATCATCTCTATTTCTCCAAACTATGGTGTATACTAGCCATTCTGGTGCAAGACTTGACAAAAACTTCTGGTTTAAGTCATCTTGTTCAATTGGGACATCCATGAACTCAAGATGACTTACAATAGCCTGCAACCTATTGAAAGTTTGTTCAAGTGTCTCTGATCCTTCAGCCTTAAAGTTACCATATTGCTGCTTCAACTGATTCTTCTTTGTCTTTTTGGTGGCTTCATTTCCACCAAAGGTTTTCAAAATGGCTTCCCAGAGTTCTTTGGCATTATCATATTTGCTGAATCTCAACTGATGTTCATCAGGGAGAGCCAATAAAAGAGTAGTTCTTGCCTTGACATCATTTCTCCTTTTCTGCATGTCTTCAGTAGTTATAGCCACAGTCCTTCCCTTCTTCTTTGCAGAACCTTCACCAGTTACACCTTTGCCTGTTTCTTCTGGAGGGGCTTTGTAGGAGTCACCAAACTCTATGACTTCCCATAGAGCATAGTGTTCATGTTGTAGGTACTGTTGGATTCTGAACTTCCATTGTTCAAACTTCCCAGTGTCAAGAATTGGAAGTTTTGTAGAAGTAGGAGTTGAGTGATTATATGGATCCATTTCTGTTTGTGATTTGGTGTATTATACTTCTTTGATCAAAGTTTCTCAACAAGCTCTGATACCACTTGTTGTTCCCAAACTTGGATCTAATGCCTTAGCTTGTAAGGTTATTGTCACCTTGGATAAATCCAAACTAACAATGAGAGAAACTTTGTTAAGATGTTTCACCAAAGGTTATGCGGAATCTAACCTTTAATGATCAAGAAGAATAACAATGAAATGAATGAAACAGTGAAATGAATAGAACAGTGAGTTACACAAAAAGCTTTAATATTATTGATGTAATAATACGAGTACTCAACCAGTACTAGGGTTTACACAACCTTAAAGCTATGAGAGAATGTATTTCAGATTGATTTTTAATTCTGATGCATAAACGTAATAGCATCAGTAGGAAGCCGATAAGCAGTCTTCTTAAACTGCTTAACCCTGGTGTAGGATAGAATAGGAAGCGACTGGTGTAGGATAGAGTAGGAAGCCGATAGACAGTCTCCTGAAACTTACCCGAACACCCATCTTCTTACCTAGTTCTAAGCAAGCGTCTGTCAAAATATAATCCAAATACCCCCTTAAAAGTGTGAATCATGTCCAGTAGGCATGAACTCTTAGCTTAACCATCAAACTAAGAGATTTAGGTTAAAAAACCATAAAAATTGTAACTTCAGTATGCTATAATATAATTATACATGACATCCTCCACAAATACATGATAAAAATGCTAGTCATGTCTAGTAGGCACGAACTCTTCAAAAAAATACGTAATAAATTTTGGCTCTGATTAATTGATGTCGTGGCTGCGCTCGTGAAGTCTATTTAGGCAAGTAATTCTCGCATTCTGCCATCCTTCACTATCCACGACAACACAACATAGTCGAAAGACCATCGCAACCAAGTAAAATGCAATCAACATTCAACCATAACCCAATTCAAGTTACTTCACCCAAATACCATCGCTGTAGCAATCCTTAAATTGATTGGTATGAAGTGGTCGGGGTTGGAAAAGCTCTTATAACACCGTTTTGGACCCGACCAAATTAACAAGCTAAGAATGTCAGCCAAAAAAAACCGGAGCTCGACACATCGAAATGGCGCAATTTCAATCACCAAATGAAGTATAAGGCTCACGCCTGTAAATATAGAAGCAAAACGAAACACCATTCGTGGTTGCAACCGTAACCAGGGTTAGGTTACCTCTCCAAGTTACAATGGCTGCAACAATAATTCGATTCAGGTAACCCCGCCAAAAGACCAGCCTTGTGTTGGTATGTTATGGCTACAAAACATATAAACGCAGACATCATAAATACTATCATTTGAGGTAGCAAACGACGTCGTTTTATTTCGCTGGGTTCGTCATCATTCCTGAACAAATAAACAACCAAATAAGATATAACTTCAAACCACTTACCTTACGCATCTAAAATAACAGAAAACATATTACATAAAATGAATAGATTATTTATGCAACAAATAAAAAACCTAGACCAAATAGAGGCCAACGATAACTCAACAAATCTAACAAAAACCACAAAAATCAAAACCCCTAATTTTTTATACAGATTATTTATGCGACAATAAAAAACCTAAAACCAATCCATATCATTAATAAAAAAAGTAAAAAACCTACTAATTCAAATAATATAAAGCTTTATTAGTACCTAAACCCATATCGCCAGATCATTCAAAGCCGCCACTGGTAGCCAAAATCAATTTTCTAACCCCGGTAAACCGCTATTGAATCTCAGACCACAAACAGCCCCAAAGCTAAACCCTGCCTGGGTGTGTTTTTCTAAGAATGAGTATTGGTGTAGATGAATCTAGAAGAATGGAGATGGAGGGGATGTAAAGCTATTATAACACCACGTCATTTTGAAAACGGGCCCAAAATATCAGTCCCAAAAAAACGGGAGCCCAGTGAAATGAAACGACGTCGTATTTGAGCTAAAATGATAGTACTTATAATAGTTTGTCATTGTTTGAATATGTTTGGAGAAAATGTGATAAAGGGAAGCTGGTGCTTGGAGTGAGGAGAATAGGTTAGGAAAAAGTAAAGAAGCCAGCAGGCTTGTTGGAGGTGGAGTGCTATGAGATTAAAAGAAGTGATTTTATATATTTGGAAGAGATAAAAACATGGTAGCTAAGGGGGTGTTTGTTTTTTTTCTTAAAAAGTCTTAATGGGCTCTGAAAGGACTACATATATTATCTGAAAATACCTCATGTTGACCTCTCTTGGGCACTCTAAAATCTCCGTCAACACTCTTTTGCTCAAACACTCAAAATGGAGAATCATTTAGAGCAAAATATCAGGGAAGTTTTCTCGTTCTAATTATTTTCCCATATTATTTAACTGTTTGTCTATACAATGAGGACGTTGTATAATTTAAGTGGGGGGATGGAGAATTAGAACGTACTTGTCCTTATTTTCACAAATAAAATGCTAACATGTGCCTAAAAATAGATCAAATTTAAAAAATTAGCATGACTTTTTTTGTGAAAAATCACTAGTTACATTACCTAGCGCACTATAACCCTTAATGTCTATTTGTAAGAATTAAGCCTATCCGTTTCCAATTGCTTACCAAAATTCCACAAAAATATGAGTGTGCCGGTGATGTAGTGGACTTTAGAACTTGGCCTGGTATATCACTCGAGACCTCAATGATAAGTACTATGGATTTAGATGGAGTAACAAGCTTGACTGGTAAATTTCTAGGATAAAACCAAAAAGCCTACATGTCGTATTATTAACTAACTACACTGGTTAGTTAACCCCCGTGTAACCCTTTTGCTTACTCTCATTTTTAGAGTAAAGATACCCCTAGAACAACCTGCTGAGCCATTCCTTTCTTTTTCCACACCAATAAAAAATTGTTTCGTTTCACCTTTACACCTTAGCCTACCGTGTAGATTAAAGCCTATTTGATCAATGTTGCTAGTTGCTTTCGTGTAAAGTTTTGTAGTTCCTGCGTCAAAGTGAAAATTTCTCTATCTATGTAATGGTCGGGAAAATTGCACAATGCAATGGGGATGTTTTGTAGCTCGTGTATTTTGCTACTTTCGCAATTATGTATTATGTCCGAAGAAGAAAAGTTAAAAGGAAGAATCAACCGGACAAATGATGATAGTGAAGACGGTGAATTACACCGAGATTTATGATGTATTAGCAAAAAAAAAGAGAAAATAAAAAAAAGAGAAAGAGAGAAAAAAGAAAAAAAAGAGAATGATGATAGATAGTCGGTTCGTTGATCATATACTGAAGATATTATTTGAAAGGATCGATTATTCGTTGATACGCGCAAAAATCAACGATGTAAAGTTTTATAAAAAGTGGTTGACCGTTATGGGAACGTCAACTTAGGTTGTCTTTGTCATTTCTATGATCGAGGCGTTTGTTCGAGTCTTCATCATGGGACGGTCGGGGAAAGTTACTAGCAACCGCACCTTATTTGTTGGCTTTAATCTATTTGTTTTGTGATTTTTATTTAACAACCATTTTACTTCCCTTTCCTGATAAGTAACCTTAGGATCCACTCGAATGAGGATGTGTTCGAGCGTGTGTGTCTATCCCGTGGATTCGGGTGTGTATGCATGTCTTAGCTGCTTTGTTGGACGACGACCTTTGGTGAAAGTCAGAAGCTCCACACCCTATATCATTCTTCATCTCAATGAGAATGATTTAAAACCCGAGCCTTCTAATAAATACCCAATTTACCTTTTGACTTGTTACTCCTTAGCTTTAGAGGTGGAGATGTGTATCCTTGCCAAGCCTATGATACGAAGCTAATCACGACTGAGCAGATGAGCGTACCACTAAATGATACACCCTAGATTAGTTGAGTGATCTGAGTGATTTCATTTCCATATTTCGTGAGGAGCTTGGTTTTGTACAGGTGATCTGGAACAAAGAAAAATGCTTAACGGAAAAATCCTTAACCTCGGTTAGGATACATTTTCAAAATCTTTCTAAAAGTTCTAAAAAATCTCTTGGAGGATTAATAGGATTTCAAGTGGGGTGGGGGGATATTTGATATCATCAAATAACGTCATATTTTACTATCATTTATCCCATATGTTTTACCCACTTTTATATAATTATTGCAAGATATTGGTACTTAATTGCTTAAAGTTTATTATTGCAGTAATTATGGAGTCACTTGTGAAGAAGAAGCAAAAAGGCGCAATTCTAGAGCTTAAATGAAGACATTTGAAGAAAGTCTAAAACTACACCAATACGCCATATCAACAAGGAAGAGACGACGTAATCAACGGCCAGCCTGCGCCAGCTCATCACAAGAACGCGTATTGATCAATTCCCGATCCGGCGTATCCACTACTCTCAATACGTCGTATGCATAGCTGTTTCATTAGTCAAAGATTAGCATTTAATATAATTGATGGTAATTAATCTTGATTGATTTGATCTCATCGCAGACTTCAAGGAAATGAACCCTATACGCTGTATCCATTACTCTGAATATGGCGTATCGATGGATTTTCAGACACTATAAATACGAGGCTCAAATACGAGTTTCAGTGTGCAAAAACATATTCTCTCTATAATACACTTCTGAAGTCGAATTTCTCAAGCCAAGAAGAGCAGCCAAGGTCGAGCACCAACCTTAATTCCATAGAAGACATCGTGTAATTCTTACTTTCTTAATCATTCGATTTTCTTAATTGTTTGATCACGCTTGTAATAATGACCATGATTGTGGGCTAATACCCTCGGGTATTAGCCATGTTAATGAAGATTATAATGTTTGGTTTGTTTTAATCCGGCTTTGCTTAATTTATCGTTGTTGTTTAATTATGTTTATCGCCTCATACTTGTTTATGTGCTTGTACATGCGACCTATCATTCAACTGGGTCTAGGGAGACCTAACCAGTAAACTAGATGCCGGGATAGCTCTCCATGTTGTGTCTTATATGCCCGGACCAATAGGATCACAAATGACACCTTATCTTTAACCCTTTGATTATGAGCTTAGTTGGACCGGCAGGTGACCCGATAATTGTTCAACCAGTATTGTTCTTAATTAATTGGTAATTGATTTTGGTGGTGGACTACCGGTATATAATTCAACATCAAGCAATAAGTGGGTAAAGTCCCGATGGGCTAGGGTCTTAACAGGATCACCACTGCTTTAATTCCCTATGGTAGATTATAATTAAACTAGAGGATGCTTTATGCGGATGCGTTAATCGTGACAGGATTGTTCGTGTCTAGGTCTTAGGAAGAAGTACCGCCTAAGTCTTAAGAATGATATGCCGCTTCGAGATAAGCAAGCCATTGCACTAATTAATCAAACCAACATTTAATCGGATTTAATATGGTTAATACAGTTTTCTATTATTTGGCTCGTACCGCTCTCTTATCTTGTGTTATTTGCTTTAGTGTGTATTGTGCTTAGAATTGTTATTTGTCACCATAAACCTGTGCCAGTCTCTCAGGCTGAAAACCCCCCATCTTGTTAGAAAAACGTATATAGCATAGGTTTAACCAGTAATTAGACTAATCTAGAATAGATAAATACTAATAGGATAATTGGTTAACTCTCACTCTTAGTGTTCGACACCCTACTTACCGCGAAGCTACATCTTGACCGGGTACTCTGCCCGTTAAAGTGTTGTCTTTAGGTTAGTCGGCTAAATATAAATGTAAAACCCTGATAATAATAATTAACACCTATACAACGACACATCATACCAACTGAAAGAACTTTCCGACAAAGGCTTTATAAGACCCAGTTCCTCACCTTGGGGAGCTCCGGTCTTGTTTGTCAAGAAGAAGGATGGTGTTGTTGTGGTGATTTGGTTGTCTATCAGAGCATAGAAAATATACAAGACATGTCCATGCCAACTTTAAAAAGAAATATAGTGGTTTACAGCTTCAAAGACTATTCTGGGGTGCAGCTTCAAGTACTGTGGAGGAACTCTTTTATGCTAAGATGGATGATCTGAAGTACATTAATCTTGAAGCTTATGAGTACCTGGTAGCGAGAAATCCTAATAGTTAGTGTAGAGATTTTTTCAACCTTAATGTCAAATGTGCTGCTTTTGAAAATGGTATATCAGAAAGTTATCATAAGGCCATACTGCTGCAAAGATCAAAGCCAATTATTACTATTTTGGAAGACATAAGAATATACATCATGCAGAGGTTGGTAGCCATGAACAAGTTGGCAGTTAACTTAGAAGACCAAATCACTCCCACAGTTAGGGAAAGATGAGAGTACCTTAAACGAGAGCAAAGGTTAGATATATGTATTTGCAGAATAAACTTGTTTTTAACTTGTATTTGCAGAAATTGTATAAAAGTTATAACTTTCTGTTATGTATTTGCAGAAATTGGTATGTTTTCCTTAGTGCTTATGAGGATATGGAAGTAAGATGTGGAGATCAAGCTTATGCAGTGAATTTGTCTTCGAGAACATGTAGTTGCAGGTTATGGCAGTTAAGTGGTGTGCCTTACATTCATGCTGTTGCAGGGTACATGCACTTAAATAGGGATCCAGATGAAGGAGTACATTTCTCATACAGTCAAGATGTTTGGGCAAGGACCTATCAACACTTTATCAGGACAGTTCCAGGAACAAACTTGTGGAAAAGGACCAATAATCGGCCACCCTTACCCCCTATAGTTAGGAAGATGCCTGGAAGACCCAGGAAGAAGAGAGTCAAGGCAGCTGTTGAAAATAACTCTCAAGTAACCAGACTTGGCAAGAAAATCAGATGCTTCAACTGTTAAGGTGTTGGTCACAACAAAGCAAGCTATAAGAATCCATCTGTGCCTAAACCTATTACAATTGTTAAAAAAGTGCCAGGTAGAAGAAGAGAACCAAATGTTCAATATGCTTCAGCAAGAGGTAGGGGCAGAGGATCTAGAGGTGGGGGTAGAGGTCAAATGGGTGCTAAGAGTGGTGGTAAAGGTCCAATGGGTGCTGAGAGTGGTGGCAAAGGTCAAATGGGTGCTGAGAGTGGTGGTAGAGGTCCAATGGGTGCTGAGAGTGATGGTAAAGGTGGTATGGGTTCTAGCATAGAGGCTATGGGTACTGATAGTGGTGGCAGAGTAGGAAGAGGTGGTGGCAGGGCAAGTATGGCGGTGTAAAGAGGTAGAGTGGTGGAGCTAGAGGATGAAGTGGCTGGTGGCATGTGGAAGGATGAAAGAGGTGGTGGAAGAGGATCCACTAGTGGACTAAAGGTATGTTTATACTGTTATAACTTGTAATCTATTGTATAGTTGACTGATATGGAATATGTTATATTGTATAGTTGATGGATGAAGATGACATCAGGCAAAGTATGGAAGATGAATATATGCAAGGACTTTTAGATGAGCAAGAAGATCTAAGGAAAAAGCAAGAAAAAGAACACCAAATATAAGCTAGATGAAGAAGCTTTGATGCAAACAAGGGAGGAATAATTCATGTTTGAGAGAATGGATTTGGAAAGGGAAAGAAAAGAGCAACAATGGGAGGCTATGTTGGACCCATTAAATGACTACAGATTCCCAGACCAAGAAGAGTCTATGGATGTTGAAATGTATAACAGAACCAAAGCATCAGTAAACTTCATTGTAAACACTCAGGAATCTATAACACATGGTAAACCATCTTCCGTGGAAGCTGCAAATGTTCAACCTGCTGAATCTGAACCTGCAAATGTTCTACCTGTTCAATCTAAACCTGCAAATGTTCAACCTGCTTAATCTTCTATTAAAGCTGCAAGTGTTCAACCTGCTCCATCTGTACCTGCAAGTAATAATGCAGCAAAGAAGAAAGGAAAAAGAACAAGGAGTGAACCAGATGTACCTTTTAAAATATATCACAAAAACAGAGGAAGGTCAGAGAGAATTAGAAACATGCAAGAAAAGAAGTTTAAATTTGATGCACAAGGCACATGATCAACAACTGAAAAGGCTTTTGATGTTAGTCCTTGATGGTTTTATTAAGTAGCAATTGCCAAGTCTACTGTCTTAAACAATGATCTATGTTTTGCTAGGCATTTATTCAAAGTGGTGTGATAAACAATACTTTAATTTTGTGAAAAACTATGGGTATGTTCCCCACTTTTAATGCCTTTATCTTGGTAATGCTATTTTAATCCTTTATGTTACTTTGACTGTGATTTGTCTGGGATTGTTTAGTATCATTTGTATACTCTATGCAATTTTTCCATGTGCAATGGCCATACTTGCAGAACCAATGCAGTGGACAAATGAGTGTAATTCCGTGTGCAATGGGCATGTGCAGAACCAATGCCAATGGACAAAGGAGTGTAATTCAATTTCCAGAACCAATGCAGTGGACAAAGGAGTCATAAATGAGTACTACATAATCATAAACATCAAAATCACTTCATACAAGACAAAGTCATTACAAAACACCATTTTCATTCATGAAATTAAGTTCATACAACCCCAAAGACATACATTAACCTAAACATTGATAATCCTACACTGATAATCTACATAACCCTTATCATGACACAGACCCTAAACATCATCTATTTGATTGCAAGCACCAAACACATACAAATTGCAAAGGCAAAAAAATTAACTTCCAAAAAGTCAAGATGCCAAACTTTTCTGCAATTGGAGATTCTTCTCAACCAATTCAACTTCAAGTCCTTCAATCCTCACTTGACGGCTGGTTTCTTGGCCCAATTGACGTCTTTGTTGAGGGTTCAAAGTATTGTACATTTCGTACAAATTCATCCTGTACCAATCCGATTCGATCTCAAGATCATACCAATCCTAAACTTCACATTTCTTTTTCATGGGTTTCGATCGATTAGGGCAAACAACAAACCTTCGAGCTGGATTAGTGGATGTCCATGCTGTTAATACTCTTAATGGAAAGGACACACTAATCACAGTTCTATCCATGAAGGTAGGTAGACATTTTTGGGTTTTTTTTGGGAGAGAAACGAAATTAAGAGATGAATATGCAAAATGATACTAGGGTTACGTGTGTGGGTAGAGGGTAAAGGTGTTTATGTGAGTCACAATTGGGTTTAATAATGGGCGGGTTATAATGAATATTAATAATACGTAGTATAATAGAAAACATATTGAGAGATAGAAAATTAAAAAAAAAAAAATACGTGGTAATTCAGTAGGTCATATTGACTAGATTGGAACAAATTAGCCGGTTACAATACCTATACTAGTAATAAAATTAGTTTGTTACCTAGATCGGTAAATTTTGAAAAGTTCGTTGGTAATATATAGACTTAACCCTACATCTGCACAATATTTGAATCGCCATGTCTAACTTTGTTTTCCCATTTCAAAACAACTTGACACGTACATGAGTAATTAAAAATGTTGATACTCAGACAGGGGTGAATTTTGTTTAACAGAGTATTTTATAAATAATTTATATTTATATTATAGTAATATTATATTAACAAACTATATAGTATTGAACCCAAATAAAATCATACTGCGGATATATTTCCAGTTAAAGATCTTTAGTAATGCTCTTAATATCATAAAGGCAATGTAACAGGATATCACGTACATCATTCCACATGCATACTCCACCAAAGTATGAAACTCAAAATAAGATCATGTACATCCTTCGATACACATTCAATCAATAAAATCAAAGCATAATCTTTTAGAATTTTGATAGTTTTTTTTCTCAAATAAAAGGAAATTTTACAATCACGGAAACCCAAGTTTACCGCTCTAATTTTTAAGCGTATAATCGAGGCAAATGCTATCGACGGGAGATAGAAGACATGACACGATTGATGGCACAAATACCAGTGGCTCACGATCTATAGAGGTGCCAAGATGGGTCACCCAAAGTGTGTTCCTCACTCATCCATCTTGTGGATGTCCCGACAAAAACCAACCATTGCCAAGCACCTCAAGTTTCCGTAAAAAAGAAAGGTGTTTAATACATAATTGAGAAAGCTTAATCAATCAA
This sequence comes from Tanacetum coccineum, assembly GCA_026074375.1. Lineage (NCBI taxonomy): Eukaryota > Viridiplantae > Streptophyta > Magnoliopsida > Asterales > Asteraceae > Tanacetum > Tanacetum coccineum. The sequence goes on along the minus strand of BQNB010010490.1, from coordinate 33,164 downwards.
AAATATAAAAAGTTGTGATACACTTAACGAAAGCATTTGACATTTGTCGTGGAATCTGATCATGGTGTACACTTTGAGACGATGGTTTGCGTAAAAACGTGGCCTAACCTGCATATTTAGAAACACAATATCATTAGATCAATCGTAATGTTAAGTCATGAAAACAAACAGGCAGCCGTTCAAAAAAAATATGAAAAATAAATAAGCAAAGCTACCCAATACCTGATTCTTAGGAATATAGATGAGTTTTATAAAAAATTTCATTTTCTGAACGAAGTTGAGTTTTATAATTCATTAACAAACTTTATCGATATTTTTGCGATTGTTCACACCGAATCAACACGTCAAAGTCAAACTTCTTTATAGCATATTTTAAACTTCATACAATTAGATCCAGAACGTGGTTAATAAAGGATCAGAATCCTCTAAAGTTGAGTCAAACATGATACATCATGTTCACCAATCACAAATAAATTAAATATATACAATATTTTTTTTAAATAAAAATCAAGGGCCCACTAATTTATTTACACTCACAACAAACTTAACATGATGTATCATGTTTGACCACAACTTGAGAGGATCTTTTACGTTTTTGTATGTACATATAGGGCCACATGCATGCAATTCATTTTATTTAGACATAAGGAAATATGAGAACATGCAGGTGGATACATATTTCAACACATGTGGTAATTTAAAACATGCATGTAAGTTTGTATATAATTAGACGTAAAGGAGTATTGGAACTTGCATGTTTTC